>CAKNXH010057961.1:25943-48149 GCA_932178445.1 Andricus quercusramuli | reverse complement strand
AGTATGATGAAACAAGAAATTTTCAACCAAGAAAGATTTTGCTGTCTAGAGACAAAAAAATTGCAAAAAAAACTTTTGAGTTTCCAAGAAAAAATATGAATTTTCAACTAAGAAGATTAATCTTCAACCAAAAAGATCAATTTTCAACCCAGATAATTAATTTATACCAACAAATACGATTTTGCATCAAAATCCGTGAATTTTTAACTGAAAATTATCAATTTTGAATAACAAAAAAACGAATTCTTAACAAAATAGTTCAATTTTCGAATAAAGAAATGAATTTTTAACCAAAAAAAGAATAGTTCAATGTTCAACAAAATAAAATAAATTTTCAACCAAATAATTGAATTTTCAACCAAAAAGATGAATTTTCAAACGAGAAAATTAATTTTTAAAAAATCAGTAAAAAAATTAATTTTTAGCCAAAGAAAGAATGAATTTTCAACAAAATAGCTCATTTTTCAACCAAAGGGATTAATTTTCAATTACAATTATGAATCTTCAACCGAAAAAATCAATTTTTATCAAAATTGTTTAACTTTATACCAAATTAAATTTTCATTACAAAAAAGAATTATAAACGTAAAAGTTAATTGATATTTTAACCAAAAAATATTTGAATTTTCAATAAAAACCCGTTGAATTCAAACAAAAAGGCGTCGTTTCAACATGAGTTGATTTTTCAACTAAGACAAATTTTTCAGTCAAGAAAAAGAAAAAATTGCACCAAAATTATTGAATTTTCAAGCAAAAAGATGAATTTTCAATTAAGAAGATTAGTTTGCTACTAAAAAGAAAGAATTTTCCACAAAATACTGAAATTTCAACCAAGAATATTATAATTTCTACAAAAGAAGATAAATTCTAAGCTAAAAAATATTTTTTTTTTCAATTGAAAATTGAATTGTTAAATTTTTAGCTAAAAAAATTAATGTTCCCCCAAAGAGAAGAACTTTAAACTAATAGTATAATGGAACAATAAATTTTGAAACAAGAAAGATTTTTTAGTGAAGAGAGACAAAACATTGCAAAAAAACTTTTGAATTTCCAAGGAAAAAGATGAATTTTCAACTAAGCAGATTAATTTTCAACCAAGATAATTAATTTATACCAAAAAAGACGATTTTGCAACAAAATGCGTGAATTTTCAACTGAAAATTATCAATTTTCAATAACAAAAAAACGAATTCTTAACAAAGTAGTTCAATTTTCGAATAAATAAATGAATTTTTAACCAAAAAAAGAATAGTTCAATGTTCAACCGAATAAAATAAATTTTCAACCAAAAAGATAAATTTTCGAACGAGAAAATTATTATTTTTTTAAATCGGTAAATGAAATTAATTTTTAGCCAAAGAAAGAACGAATTTTCAACAAAATGGCTCATTTTTCAACCAAAGGGATGAATTTTCAATTAAAATTATGAATCTTCAACCGAAAAAATTAACTTTTAACGAAAGAGTTTAACTTTCAACCAAATTAAATTTTCATTACCAAAAAGAATTCTAAACGTAAAAGTTAGTCGATATTTTAACCAAAAAAAATTTGAATTTTCAATAAAAACCCCTTGAATTCAACCAAAAAGGCGTCGTTTCAACATGAGTTGAATTTTCAACTGAGAAAAATTTTTCAGTCAAGAAAAAGAAAAAATTGCACAAAAATTATTAAATTTTCAAGCGAAAAGATGAATTTTCAACTAAGAAGATTAATTTTCTACTAAAAAGAACGAATTTTCAATAAAATACTGAACTTTTAACCAACAAGATTATAATTTCTACAAATGATATATTCTAAGCTAAAAAGATATATTTTTTGCGATCAAAAATTGAATTGCTGAATTTTTAGCTTAAAAAATTAATGTTTACGAAAAGAGAAGAATTTTAAACTAATAGTATGACGAAACAAAAAATTTTCAACCAAGAAAGATTTTTTAGTCAAGAGAGACAAAAAATTGCAAAAAAACTTTTGAGTTTAAAAAAAAAAAAGATGAATTTTCAAGCAAGAAGTTAAATTTTCTACCAAGTCCAAAAGGTACAAATTTTAAACCAGATACTTGACTTTTCAACTAAAAACGATCAATTTTCAACCAAGAATAGAATAATTAATTTTTCAATTACTAAAATTAATTTCTGACCGAAAAAGGAAAATTTTCACAAAATAGGCAAATACAGTAATATAAACATACTTTTTTAAATAAAGAATCATTATTATTCAATTTTCTATTGCACCCTGGTCCCGGCTTTTTCCCGGTTCTCCCGGGAGGTTAACAGTCGCATTTTTGTAGAAAAAAATGCATATATTGCTAAGGAAAGTTGAAAAATTCCTTAATCAGAGCCTTCAAATTCTATATTTTTATACTTTATAACTTCATATTATAAATTAACTTATATGCGATTTATTATGTGATAAATAACATTTCGGCTTTCTAACCTTACTTCTTAGCGCGGTACATCGCACTTTCATTTTTCTGTTAATACTAAATAGAAGTAATACAAAAAATGAAGACTAATTAGAAGCAGCAGAAATTAAATTACTGAATCAGCTCATTTGCTTTAAAAAACATGAAAACTAGTTGTTTTGTGTTTTTTCCTTATGAAAATTTTTAGGTTAGGAAACTTCAAACGAATTTTAAAATAAATTGTATTAAAAAATTGATTACTTACTCGGACTTTATAGCACATATACCTGAACGCTTATCGTCAGTAGCGTCGGCTAATGAATTTTCACCTTTCTTATCAGTGTTATTCATGATTTATTCTGTATTATTTTCGGAGTAACGCGTGCACTGCGTGCACTATAGAATTGAGAAACTGTACACAACTCAACACATTACCAGACTGTACATGTTCAGTGTGTCACAGTTCACACTTCACACGTGCGGCACATGCAATACGCGCTGCTGAAAGAACAAAACAAAAAAATTGTGAAAATTTTTTTGCTAAGAATACGGCTAACAATATATAATAAATGTATAATAATTAAACTAACAGTTGAGAGTTATTTGTGTGTGTTTACTTTTGTCTACAATTTATTGTACTCGAAGCGCTACGGCAAAATCAAAACATAACCTTATGTAAGTACAAAACCTTTTATTGCTAAATCATTGTCATTATTGTCACTAGCAATATTATACGCTCGCGAAAATTCATCATTGTAGTTGAAAATCCATCAGTTTGGTTGAAAACAATTCTTTCAACTGAAAATTTAACTATTCCATTTTTGGTTGCAAATTGTTGTTTTTTTCCGTTAAAACTTCAATAATTTCGTTATACGTTTGTCTTTTTTAGCTGAAAATTCATGTATTTTGTTAAAAAATCGTGTTTTCAGTAGAAAATTAATCTTTTTGTTTGAAAATTAATAGTCTTGTATGAAAATGTATATTTTTGTTTGAAAGTTCAATTATTCTAGTTAAATATTCATAATTTTAGTTCAAAATTAATCTTTTTGGATTAAAATTCATCTATTTCAGTTGAATTTTCACTATTTTTTAGCTAAAAATTGATCACTTTGGTTCCAAATTGTTTTTTTTTTGGGAAAGATTAATTTTTTTAAATGAAAATTTAACTTCCATTTTTGGTTGAAAATTGCTCCTTTTTAGTTTTTTATTTTCTTTTCTTTTTAGTTTTTCGAGAGGGCTCCTAATTTTTTTTAAAATTGTAATATAAAATTAAATAAGAATGTTTCTTCATTTTTAAAGGCAGCTTTACATTATCATATTAAACTATTTTGTTGAAAATTCGTGATTTTTTTTTTGTTCGAAATTAATTTTTTTAATTGGAAATTTAACTATTCTGTTTTTGGTTGAAAATTCATGTATTTTGTTGAAATTTCTTCTTTTTTGTTCGGTAGAAAGTTAATTCTCTTAGTTGAAAATTCATCTTTTTGCTTGAAAATTCAGTAATTTTTTTTGCAATTTTTTCTTTCTCTTGACTTTTTTGTAATGAAAATTTAATTTGGTTGAAGTTTAACTCTTTTGTTAAAAATTACTTTTTTTGGTTGAAGATTCATAATTTTAATTGAAAATTCAACCCTTTGGTTGAAAATTGAGATATTTTGTTGAAAATTCGTTCTTTCTTTGGCTAAAAATTAATTATTCTTACTGATATAAAAAAAATTAATTTTCTTATTTGAAAAATCATTTTTTTGGGTTGAAAATTCAATTATTCAGTTGAAAATTTATTTTATTTGGTTGAACATTGAACTATTCTTTTTTTGGTTAAAAATTCATTCCTTTATTCGAAAATTGAACTATTTTGTTAAGAATTCGTTTTATTGTTG
Organism: Andricus quercusramuli; assembly: GCA_932178445.1. Taxonomy (NCBI): domain Eukaryota; kingdom Metazoa; phylum Arthropoda; class Insecta; order Hymenoptera; family Cynipidae; genus Andricus; species Andricus quercusramuli. The sequence goes on along the minus strand of CAKNXH010057961.1, from coordinate 43,868 downwards.
TTGAAAATTGATCATTTTCAGTTAAAAATTCACGTATTTTGTTGCAAAATCGTCTTTTTTGGTGTAAGTTAATTATCTTGGTTGAAAATTGATCTTTTTGGTTAAAAATTAATCTTCTTAGTTGAAAATTCATCTTTTTTCTTGGAAACTCAAAAGTTTTTTTTTTGCAATTTTTTGTCTCTCTTCACTAAAAAATCTTTCTTGTTTGAAAATGTATTGTTCTATTATACTATCAGTTTAAAATTCTTCTCTTTGGGGGAACATTTATTTTTGTAGCTAAAAATTTAACAATTTCAATTTTCAATTGAAAAAAATATATCTTTTTTAGCTGAAAATTGATGTATTTTGTTGAAAAATCGTGTTTTCAGTAGAAAACTAATCTTTTTGTTTGAAAATTAATCGTCTTGTATGAAAATGTATATTTTTGTTTAAAAGTTTTAATTATTCTAGTTGAATATTCATAATTTTAGTTCAAAATTAATCTTTTTGGATTAAAATTCATCTATTTCAGTTGAATTTTCACCATTTTTCAGCTGCAAATTCATCGCTTTGGTTCCAAATTGTTTTTTTTGTGGGAGATTAATTTTTTTTTTCAAATGAAAATTTAACTATTCCATTTTTTGTTGAAAACTGCTCCTTTTTAGTTTTTTATTTTCTTTTATTTTTAGTTTTTCGAGAGGGCTATTATTTTTTTTTTAATTGTAATATAAAACTGAATAACAATGATTCTTTATTTTTTAAGGCAGCTTTTCATTATTATATTAGACCATTTTGTTGAAAATTCGTGATTTTTTTTGTTCGAAATTAATTTTTTTAGTTGGAAATTTTACTATTCTGTTTTTGGATGAAAATTCATGTATCTGGCTTAAATTCATGTAATTTGTTGAAAATTGCTTCTTTTCTTTTTGGTAGAAAGTTAATCCTCTTAGTTGAAAATTCATCTTCTTGCTTGAAAATTCAGTAATTTTTTTTGCAATTTTTTCTTTCTCTTGACTTTTTTGTAATACAAATTTAATTTGGTTGAAATTTAAACTCTTTTGTTAAAAATTAATTTTTTCGGTTGAAGATTCATAATTTCAATTGAAAATTCATTCCTTTGGTTGAAAAATGAGCTATTTGGTTGAAAATTCGTTTTTTCTCTGGCTACAAATCAATTTTTTGTTACTGACATTTTTTTTTAAATTAATTTTCTTTTTAATCTCCTTATTTGAAAATTTATCTTTTTGGTTGAAAATTCAATTATTCCGTTGAGAATTTATTTTATTTGGTTGAAAATATGACTATTCTTTTTTTGGTTAAAAATTGAACTATTTTGTTAAACATTCACGTATTTTGTTGCAAAATCGTCTTTTTTGGTAGACATTGATTAACTTGGTTGAAAATTTAGCTTTTGGTTGAAAATCAGAATTTTTTGGTTTGTGTTGTTGAGCATTTATCTTTTGGAATAGAAAATTCGTCATTTTCGAATGAAAATTCATCTTTTGGTAGAAAACTCAACTTTTATGGTTGAAAATTCATTCAATTGAAATTTCATTATCATATTTTTTGGAGAAATTCATCTTTTCTGGTTAAAAATTCTATTACTTGGTTGAAAATTAAATTCCTTTGTTGAAATTTCAAATATTTTATTAAAAATTCTTCTTTTGGTTCAAAGTTAATTCTTCTTATTTGGAAAGTATACTATTATATTTAGGGTAGATAATTCTTCTCCTGATTTTTTATCGCTATCCTGATTTTTTGTGCCATGTCCTGATTTTTCATGCCCGAAAAATTCGCGATTTTTATGTATTTAAAATAATTAAGATATTGTACAGATTGCACTCAATTATTTGAATAAAACTGTTGACCTCGAAATAGATATTTGTATTGTTTATAAATTTAGCGAATGGACATAGAATTTTTTTTTTTCAAAATTCAACTATTTTCGTAAAAACAAAAATCAATCTTTTTGGTTTAAAATTCAACTTTTTTGTTGAAAATTCGTCTTTTTGGGTTAAAAATTCAATATTATTTGGTCGAACATTAATTTTTTGGTTGGATATTAAAATTTTATGTTTGAAAATTCAACTGTTTTGTAGGAAATTGGTCTTTTTGACATGAAAATTCCAGATTTTAGATGAAATTTTTTTTATTGATTGAAAAATCTTTCTTGGTTAAAAATTCGTCTTTTTTTATTTTTGATGTTATGGTTTTGACCAAATAATTGTATTAATTAATTTGATGTTGACTGTTTTATTGTCTACTGGTCTAAAATCAATATTTTGAATATTGATTTTCATTTCTAAATTGTGAAAAAATTGCTTCCAAACTCCGCTAGGATCAATTTTTTCACAATTTAGAAACAAATATCAATATTCAAAATATTGATTTTAGACCAGTAAAAAAAAAACAATGAACATCAAATTATTTATCTTCTTGGCTCAAAAATTCATCTGTTGTAATAATATCATATTCTTGGGCTAAAGATGCAACTGCTTGGTTGAAATCTAATTTTTTTCGACCGAGGATTTTCAACTATTTTGTTGAAAATTTGTCTTCTTTGGTTCACTTTATTAACTATTTTTGGTTTGAAATGAAAACCTTGTGTGGTTGTTGATTCTATATTTTACTTCAAAAACCTTTTTTTGTTGAAAAATGAAACGGTTTTGTTGAAGTTTTATTTTTAATTGGTTGAAAAATAAATTTTTCAAACAAAAAATGAGATAAAATCTATAAAATCTACTTCAGTTTTGGTTGACAATTTATATTTTTTAGTTGACAATTTATGAATCTTGTTGAAAATTAATTTTTGAACTAAAAATGTAACTATTCCATTTTTGGTTAAAAATTTATCTTTCTTAGTTGACAATTCATGCATTTTGTTGAAAATTAATTTCTTTGGTTAAAATTTTTCTATTTTGTTGCAAATTCCTTTTTTTTTTGTGAAAAATTAGTTTTTTTATCTGAAATTATAACTGTTCCATTTTTTGTTGAGAATTCATCTTTATTTGTAGAAATTTAATCTTTATGGTTGTAAATTCATCTTTTTCATCGAAAATTAAACTATTTGGTTCAAAATTAATATTTTTTATGAAGATTCATCATTATAATTTCAAATTCATTTCTTGGTTTAAAAATTTAACTATTTTGTTGAAAATTCGTTTTTTGAGTTGAAAATTGATTATTCAACTAAAAATTTAATTACTCCGTGTTTTGTTGAAAATTTATCTTCTTTTTTATTGACTGAAAAATCTTTCTTTGTAAAAAAATTCGTCTTTTTGGTTCAAAAATTCATCTGCTGTCAAAATGTCAAATCCTTTGGCTAAAACTGCTACTGTTTGGTTGAAATTTTTTTTTTACCGAGGATTTTCAACTATTTTGTTGAAAATTCGTGTTTGATGGTTCAATTTAATAACTATTTTTGGTTTCAAATTAAAACCTTTTTTGGTCCAAATATCAACTATCACATTCTTCGTTGAAAGTGCAACTACTTTGTTGAAAACTTATTTTTTGGTTGTTGATTTAATATTTCAATTCAAATACATTTTTTTTCGTTTTAAAAATGAACTGTTTTGTTGAAAATTAGTTTTTAATTGGTTGAAAATTGAATTTTTCAAATAAAAATAACAAGATAAACTCTATAAAATGTACTTCATTTTTGGCTGAAAATTTATCTTTTTTAGTTGACAATTTATGCATTTTTTAAAAAATTAATTTCTTTTGTGGAAAATTTAACTATTTTGTTGCAAATTCCTTTTTTGTATTAAAAATTAATTTTTTCTCGTCATGATGATTCATCATTATAGCTGAAAATTCTGTTCTTTGGTTAAAAATGCAACTATTTTGTTGAACATTTTTTTTTTTGGGTTAAAAATTGATTTTTTAATGGAAAATTTAATTACTCCGTGTTTTGTTGAAAATTTATCTTCTTCAGTTGAAAATGCAAACATCTTCTTGGTGGAAAATTTATATGTTTGTTCGAAAATTTATTTTTTCAGTCGAAAATTTTATTATTTTGTTGAAAATTCGTTTTTAATGGTTAAAAGTTAATTTTCTAAACTGTAAAAATAACTATTTAATTTGGGTTGAAGATTGATTTTTTTTCGTGGAAAACTCATGTATTTTGTTGAAAATTCGTCTTTTTGTAGGAAAATAATCTTTTTGGTTGAAAATTTATTCTGTTTCTTTGTTAAAGATTCCTCATTTTAGTTGAAAGTTCATTTGCTGGATTAAATATGTAACTTTTTTTTGAAAATTCATGGATTGTGTTAATAATATATCTTTTTTGTAGAAAATTATACGATTAAACGAACTTACCTTAAGTGAAGTTCAATCGAAATTATGCCAGTACGTCTCGTCCGAATAGATCAGATATGTAGTAACGCTAGTTGCTCGATCCTAACTCACAGTATTTCAAAGCCTATAGTTAAACGCGCCTTCCGTCAGAGGGTGTTCCTTACTTCCGTCCCCACGCCATTACGCTTTTTTGAAATTCAAATCAGTTCAAATCGCTACGGGGGTATCGGGAAAACAAAAAAGGGAGGGACTGATCTATTCGGACGAGACGTACTGGCATAATTTCGATTGAACTTCACTTAAGGTAAGTTCGTTTAATCGTATAATTATGCTACGTCGTCTCGTCCTCTAGATCAGATATGTAGATGTTTAAAGCAGTATTATGCGATTTGAAACCACCTTTATTTCTCTTAAGCAGGATTTACATTGTTGAGTACTGACAATGCAAAATTACAAGAAGTTTCTCTTAATGGCCGGTTATAGAAACGTGCAAAAACATTCGAATTTCTAGACCACCCTGCCGTTTGTCTTATTAAGTCTATAGTGAGACCTCTCCGGTACGCCGCGGAAGTGGAAGCATGTCGCGTACTGTACCCATTAAACACACTCGTATCTATCCCACTATTTTTGAGTACCGTCTTTAACCAGCGACTAATTGTTTGAGAAGTTGCCGCTCGGTGTGGCTTCTTATAAGTTAGAAACAGAGCCGTCTCACTTTCAGGCCTTATATGCGACGTCTTTTGAAGATACGTGACTAACAAACTCACGACACATAGTTTTGGTTGTTCTTGAAAAAATGGGAATTGCAAGATCGGTTGCTCCTTACCAATCGCCGATGTTTTTATCCTATCTGTGATGAAAATTTTTACAGACTCTGCGGATATCTTAATATTGCCTATTTTTATTTTAGAAAGTGTTTGCATACGCTGAGCGGTGGCTAACGCTAGGAGGGTTGCTAGTTTTAGATTCATTTTTTCTAACTCAAGGTCGCCATTCGGCCAAAATTTTGATAAGTATTTTAAGACAGGATCCGGATCCCAAATGTCGCTGTACTTAGCCTTCTGCGGTTTTAAAACGGATACGCCTTTGAAAAATCTTTTATTTCTTGCATCTTGACCTAGGTCATAAGACAAAACTAACGATAAGGCGGATCGGTAAGTGTTGAGAGTTCCATACGATTTTACAGTTTTAAATTCGCTCGCCAAGAATCTTAAAACATCTGGAACAGATGCATCGAAGCAAGATAGGTTGTTTTCGAGACAAAAGGATTGCCACAGACGCAGTGGTTTTTCGTATTGCTGGTACGTTCCTTTTGACAGTGATGCGAGGATTACGGGCAGGGAATCTTCTGGCAGTCCTTGTCTAAAATACGCTTCCCAGACAGCATTCCTGCTACCAAGGTGAGTTTCTGTGCCAGCGGATGGGATTCCCTGGATGGACAAGATAATAAATTAAGATGTGGACCCAAAAAAACCATATTGCCTACTAATAAGGTCTGGTACAGTGGAAACCAAGACTGAGTTGGCCAAAAGGGCACTACCACTATTCCCTCCGCTTTATCAAAAATAATTTTTTGTAAGGTTCTGAGCACCAGCGAAAACGGGGGAAAGGCGTAAAATTTATAGTGAGTCCACTGAATTGTGAAAGCGTCTACCGTGTATGCTTCAGGGTCTGGCTTCCAGGAAATGAAACGACTGCATTTCGAATTTATATTTGAAGCAAACAAATCAATATCAAAGCTTCCAAAAGCCATTTTTATTCTTTCGAAAGCCTGGGGTGCCAGTTCCCACTCTGTTTCATACGGTAAACGGCGAGATTCTTTGTCTGCTACAAAATTCTCGATAGATGGAATGTAAGACGCGAAGATCCACAGGTTGCGTCTTTCACACCACTGCCAAATATCTTTACACAGCCCACTTAATTTTGGGAACTGAATACTCCCCATTCTATTAATGTAGGATATGGCAGTCGTGTTATCTATCCTGAGAAGAATTTCGCACGATTGAAGATTTTTCGCGAAACACTTTAAACCGTAAAAAGCTGCAAGGAGTTCTAAATAATTAATATGAGACTCCTTTTGATGGTGATTCCACCAACCGTGCGCAGTAACTTCTTCGCAAGCTGCCCCCAGCCTGAGAGTGAAGCATCTGTAAAAATCTCAATTTTGTAATCTAAGGCCCTGATAGGATTATTGGCGAAACGAATATTGTTAATCCACCATTGAATGTCCGGTTGCAAACCTCGAGAAAGTAACATCATTCTATTAAAATCTCCGTTTTTATTTTTCAAAGCTAAGAATTTTTCCCTCTCCAAATTCTTGGTATATAAGCTTCCATACCTAACTGCTGGACAAGCCGCCACTAGGGTACCTACAAATTGAGCTAATTCTCTGATTTTACAAGATGCTTTTTTGCTGAATGATAAGAAAAATTGCTTCTTTTTTATCCTCTGGCAATTGAATTAGCATTTTTTGGGTATCCCAAAGAAAACCCAAAAATTTTGCTATTTTTGACGGTTCTGCAATGCTCTTTTCTGTATTTACCATAAAACCCAATTTCTTTAATAAATTGCTAGTTTCTTTTACATTTTCAAGACAGTGTTTTCTTGATTTACCAATAAGCAAAAAATCGTCCAAGTAAATTACTGACAAGAAGGCTCTAGATCTCAATTCCTCGGCTACTGGCTTTAGCAGGTTGGTAAAGACGAAGGGGGCCGTACACAGTCCAAAGGGCATGCAGTTAAACTCATAATACCGTCCTTCAAAAATAAATCTCAAATATTTCCGAAAATATTTCGCTATAGGGATGAGGAAATATGCATCCTTTAGGTCTAGGGTAGCCAAAAAGGCATCTTTAAAAAGAACTCTGATTACTGTTTTCCTATCCTCTATTTTAAAATGGGGAGGTTCGATAAATGTATTTAAGTTTTTAAGATTTAGGATGAAACGTTTTTCACCGTTAGACTTGGCAATTAAAAAATAAGGAGAGATAAATTGCCCTTGGGTCGGTGAGCACTCAGAAACTGCCCCTTTTTCGAGAAGTAGATCGATTGCACTTTTGCAGTCGATCGACTCCTGTTTTGACAACCTAACCTCTTTGGGTAATTGGTTTTGACAGGGTTTTGACGAAAAGGGGATTTTATAGCCCGTGACATATTGCAGAATAAGGGAATCTGAGGTGATTTTTTCCCAATCATCAATGAACAATTGTAGTCTCCCTGCAAAAGGACTTACCTCATTTAACGTTGAGTTTTCGGCGGTACCTGGTTCCGAAAGTATCCGCGGCCTCGCCCTCCCTGTCGAGCTGCAGGTCTGTAGTTCTTCTTGGGAGGGCCCTTGGAGTTTAAATGTTCCGGATAACTTCGACCGCTATTGGTTGATGCTGACTCCTTCTTATGGTCTTGCGCGTTACGCGTTGTTGGACGATTCGTCTTTGCAATAGTTTTGCTCGATTTTTCAATTGACTGCGCGGTTTTGAACTGTTCCGCGAACTTATCACCAAAAAGAAGCGTTCCCACTTCACAGTCGTCAACAATATTTTTAACCAGCGGATCCAAGCTAGGAACGATAAAGGAGCGTCTTGTTAGGGACATCTTGTGATGCAGATCCGTCAAAATTCTCCCGGAGTTCGCTAATAAACCTATCAAGGGCACCACATCTAAAGTCGTGTTCTTGTCTTTTTGACTCTTCAAAAGTTCGGTCAGACATAAGCCCATCGCCGCCAAACCTGCACTTAGTTGCGCCTGTGCAGACACTTGGTATGAGTCCTTTTTTACTAAAAGGGAGGAAATACCCTTTACCTCCGGGTTGAGCACCGGCGCTTGTAGTAACAAGCAATTTCTCGTGGTTGGGTATTTTTCTATTAGCTCCTTCCTGTCATCTTTTGAAAGTCCCGATTTGAGAACCCCTGACCAAATTTCGACAAGCGATGGATGGATCTCAGGGCCAAATTCTGAATTCTTGGCCTTTCCTCCCAAAAGATTCATAATTTCAGGTGATGTTCCCTCAATGACAGTTTCGTCATCCTTCTGGGTGTTCTCTACGTGGGCTGGCCCGTTCTCCACATTTTCGAGATTTGGGTTGCTCTCACGTTCCTTAGAGAAACAACGAAATTCTCTGCTTGGACTTCGATTGTCACGAATAGGCGATCTGCTTCTTCCGCGGCTGGAGCTTTTTGATTCAGAAGGAAAATATCGCTGCTTGGAATAACGCTCCCTATAGATAGAGGGTGAGCGAGACGGGCTTCGACCATGGCGTGACGGACCTCTCGGGTAACGCTCGCCGCCATTTTCGTCGTAGCGATCTCTAGACGCGTAGCGTCGTTCTCTCGCCGCTGAGCGTGAACGATGACGATAACGACCGTGACGTGACGAGCCTCGCAGGCTGCGCTCACCGTCATCTTCGTCGCTTCGTTGAGATCTATGATGATAATCACTGGATCTGAACGGAGAATGCCTCTTCATCCTCTTCCTTAGGTGCTCCTTGAACTCGTCGAATAACTCTTCCATCACTCTATCACGAGACCTACTTCGAGGTCTTTCACGTTTTCCGCGTTTCGTGGAATTAAAATCCATGCTGCAAATTGAGTCGCGCGCGAATAAAACAGCGAAAATTATAACTTTCTACGAACGAACTTCTCTAGCTTGTGAGTAGAATCGCACAGAAAAGCGTAATGGCGTGGGGACGGAAGTAAGGAACACCCTCTGACGGAAGGCGCGTTTAACTATAGGCTTTGAAATACTGTGAGTTAGGATCGAGCAACTAGCGTTACTACATATCTGATCTAGAGGACGAGACGACGTAGCATAATTAATATTACTGGTTGCAAATTTTTCTTTTTAGTTGAATATTAATTTCTTTGGTTAAAAATTTACCGTGAAAGCAAAATTTATAACGGTCAGCGAAAATAAAAAAATTGGTCATGGAAAAGTCAGGGAAAATTAGGGGATTTCGAAATTGGTATTTTGTAGCAACCCTGTTTTTAAGTAACGCGCCCCAAGTTAGATTGTATGACTCGAATTTTTCCTAAAATTTTGAAAAAGCCTTAAAAATGAAAGAAAATTGCCTTAAAATCTTCCACATTCTTTTTTGACAATTTTGGAAATATTTTGAAATGTTTTAAAATATTTTAAAATATTCTCTTAAAATAAATTTCTCAAAATAAAAAATCATATAACAAATAAAATGCCCTCTTTTATCAATAATGTTTAGAATGATTCAGAAATAAATTTTATCGTGAAATAAAATTACTTATTTGGAAATTTTGATTTACTGAATTGATGGTACAATTTTAAATTGTACAATTTAATAATTTACAAAAAAATAATTTGAAAGGCATTGAGTTTGAATTGTTTAATTTAGAACATTATTAAATAAAAAATAATTCAATTTTGAATGCCTAGTTCTTCTTCTTTATTTTTAAGGCAAAGTTTTTTTCACTGATTAATTTGGGAAGGGATTTGGAAAATTAGAAAGCTGCTCTTAAAAATATTAGTTTTTCATGCAATTGATACAATAATATAAATGATTCTTTGCCTTAAGGCGAATAGATTGACCTATAATATTGATAAATATTATCAGAGAGTAAGGAAGTTATGGTCATTTATATTATTTGAATAATCGGTTTTTGTAGTAAAAATTTTCTTACTCGGATAATTCAAAGTTGATGCAAGAAAAGAAAAGATATTTGCTAATTAATTATAATGAGGAAGCAAAATGCTCATCACATGGACACCATAAAATTGTAAATAAAGAGAAAGTAGAAACACCAGAGATGAAATTCACAGCTAGTTTCGTATCAGTATTAAATTATTAATTTGGAATGTTTCGTTCCGAAATTTCTGCTTTTTATATTGTCCTGCAAATTAAAAACGTGATTTCAAATTTTTAGATTTGAAATTGAACTTTTTAATTTTCAATCTATCTAGTTAAAAAATGTTTAAGCCTAAGGGCGAATTCATTAAGAGAGATCTGAGCTTACTGTAGAAAAAAGAGTGTAATCTGTAATCGTTTATATAATACTGTTTGATGTTTTTTTTCGCTTTAGTTAAAAATTTCAATTTTTATTCAATCTTCATCATAGATGGCTTATTTTGTTCTTCGGAAGATTCTCTGCCATTTTCTTTGAGTGGTTCTGATGAAAATACCATTTGTTGTGTATAATTTAAAAATTTTGATTTTATATCTCCCGAATTTTAATTTTTGTAAATGGAAAACTCTTTACTTCGAGAAGAAAAATTTAAATCAAAAATTTTTAAATTTTTAACGTTATAAAATTGAAAATAGTCCAATTTTAAGTTGTGAAATTGATTAATTTCCAGTTTGAAATGCTTGGTGCTGAAACTATTTATATTGGTAAGCTTAAAAATAAAAATGTCTCCGTTTGTGTAGCTTCAACTTTTAGAGCATATAATTTTAAGTAGGTATTCCTAATTTACAGGTTGTTTAATATCGAAGGCTTCGAATTCGGATTTATTCAATGACTTAAAGTTTTTAATTTAAAATTGTTTAATTGTAAACGTTTATTCAAGCTGAAAAGTACACTTTAAATTTTGCTTATGTGTTGTTAAACTTTGAATAATAAAAAAATAGTTAAAGAGCTTAAATATTTTGTAGTTTCTCAACCATGATGCAGTTTTAAAAAATCGTATATATTTCCTCTGCTCAGTTGTTAGTTGTCACTTATTTTAAAATTATAAAAAAATATAAGTTTAATATTTAATATGAATTTTTGTTTTATGTTTGAACATTTAACAAGACATTCGTATCAAATTAAGGTAAGATAGCGTTTTAAAGTTGCTTCTAATTGAAATATGTGGATATAGTTTAATATTATGTTAAAGCCGGACTTTAAATTTTAATAAATATTTAGACCTATGATCTATGATCGTATCCATCTTAGCTATAAATAAATTAAAAAACTATATTTATAGAATTATAGTTATATTTCGAAAATCATTTTTTTGTGAAAAATCTGATTATTTGGTTGAAAACTCTACTTTTTGAACGAGTATTGGTTTTGTTGTTGCAGGGGTTCAACTTCTTTTGCCTAGAAAATTCGTCTTTTTGTTGTGGAATTTCAATTCTTCTGTTCAAAACTTTACTGAAATCCCAACAATTTTTAAATCACCATTAAGGTTCATTTTTGTCTTAAACGATTAAAAAGATTTTAAATAATTTCCTGCAATTTCAAAGTTGAAAAACTTTATTACTTGGCTAAAAATTTGATTGCTTTGATGAAAATTCAACTATATTGACAACTATATAATGAATGGAGACTGCATGCTTGGAATGTTAGAGGGATGAATGATCTTAAGGAAAGAGAATTACGAAAAACTATGCACGCAAGAAAGCTAGATATTTTATGTGTACATGCAACAAAGAAAAAGGGATTCGACAATTTAGAAATATGAAAATGGGGAGTTGAAAGGCGAACTTGAATTATGATCAGGAGTAGACAGTGAATCACATGGTAGTCCAGGGGTCGGTTCGATTATGAATGAGAAAGCAAGTCAACAATCTCAGGGATGATAGACTTCTATCTTCTAAATTGTTGTGGGTTAGAATGAAAGTAGGAATCAAAAGCTTATTTATCATAGCGTGTTACGCCCCAGTTGATGATGATCCGAGCGAAGTAAGAAACGACTTCTGGGACACTTTATATTGTACTATAAGTACTTGCGATTATGAAAGAATCATTGAATTAATGGGTTGGCGTCCAACGTCAGGGTACAGAAAAAGTGCTACATAATTTTGTGGATCCAAGAACAAATGATAACGGAAAAAGATTAGTTAGCTTATGCTTAGAAAAAGGTTTATTCATTACAAATACTTGGTTTAGACATAAAATGATCCACATGTACACCTGGTGTAAGGATGTAGCCACAGTATAATTGACTTCGTTGTTGCGAATGAAAGACTAAGAGAGCTAGTAAAAGATACAAAGGTTATGAGGGGTTCTCAATGCAACACTAATCATTACCTTCTAGTCTCCAAAATAAACGTAGGTCTTGATTGGAGAAGAAAGAAGACCAAAAAAAATGAAACAAACGCGAATCAAGATTGAGAATCTACAGAAACGGGAAGTGCGAATAGGTGAATAAAGATATAGAGGGCGCATCGATTATGATCCGGGATGTCATTGTTAAGAGTGCGACTGACGTGTGTGGTACTGAGTTTGTAGGAAGCATGTCTGGTGATGCGTGGTGGAATGATGAAATCTAAGCAACCGCCCAAGAAATGAAAGAAGCTCATAAAAGAAAGTTGAACTTCACAGGCCTTCGTGATGAGGAGAGAAATATACTTGAAAATGATTACAGACACAAAAAGAGGAAAGTTAAACTACTAGTCAAGGAAAGTAAAGATAAAATCAAAACAGAAGAAGAAAAGAAAATGCAAAACGACTTTGAAAGAAGCAAGAAACTGTTGTATAAATTGTCGTTGATCAATATGAAGGGAGGTAAAAGTACAGAGTTAGTTAGCATGAGAAATAGAAAATGGTGAATTGGTATATGATACAGACGGGATACTAGACGCTTTGAGAGACTCTTTTAAGGAATTATTGGGAGATGAAGGTGTAGGGCACCATAACTGTGATATAGAACGCGATACGTTAGAAAGCCTAATCCAGAGAGTCTGTGTATCTGAGTTTAGGGATATAATTAAGAACTTAAAAAATGTTAAGGCTGCTGGTGTAGACAGTATTAACGATGAAATGCTTAAATACGGTGGCGACTACATACCTCACAGGTTGTACGAATTGATAAATTTATGTATCGAGATGCAAGAAGTTCCTGATCACTGGAAAAAGGTGATTATCGTACCAATATACAGACGAAAGGGAGATAAAAGCAAATGTAATGATTAGAGAGGTATCAGCTTATTAAGTATATACTGTAAGTAAAATATATTTAAAAATACTTATTCGTAGAGTAATGAAAATAACAGAAGAAAAGATATGGGAAGTCCAAAGTGGATTTGTGCCAGGAAGATCATATACGGATCATGACAAGTTGGATGGAAGTAAACTTTGGGAAGTCCTGAAAGAGAATGTAGTCAATGGATGGCTTCTACAAGCAATACAAACAATATATACTGGTAACAAAGCGAGTGTAAGGGTTAATGGGAAACTAAGTGACTGGTTCGATATTATGCAGGGTGTTAAGAATGGCCCTCTTCGACGAAGAAGGTGTAGATCTCGAAACAGTAATGGTACGTGGGTTAGCATTCGCAGATGATAACGTTGTTGTGGCAGAGTCAATTGAAGACTTGCAAAGAATGTTGAACAAACTGAATGCAAGCATGAAGATCGCGGGCCTCAAAATTAACGTAAATAAAACAAAAATTATGGTGTTTGAAGGAAAAGGTGAGAAAACAATGTGAAACATTGTCCTAAATGATGAGAGATTAGAACAAGTTTGATAAGTACGTATATCTTGCCAGCTTATTCAGTAGTGACGGAAAGATATATGCAGGGTTAAATAGACGTATAAACGAGGGTAAGAAGGTTATTGGTAGAGCAGGGCCGATTATCAGAAGTAAAAGTATATCAAATAAAGCTAAAAGGGTAAGACATAATTCTATATTTATACCGAATGTACTGCACAGTAGCGAGGCGTGGATCTATCAAGAAAATGATGAGAGTAAAGTTAACGCGGTTAACATGAAGTTCCTGTGCATGATGTGCGGCAAAATACTGATGGACAAAGTGAATAATGAGATAATCCTAAAATAATGTGGTGTAGAGGAGACACTAGTTGACATATGTGAAAGAATTTAAAGAAAGATGTTATTTTGTCAACCAGGGTAATTAATTAATTAATTTTCCGATGTTAAACATTGTCGATTTACTGGTCAAATAATTTTCTGGCGAAACGAGAAAAAATCTTCCTCATCCCGGATTTGAACCGGGACCGCCACTATCCATGAGTGGAGCGTTAACCAATTACGCCACCGAGGTTGTAGCAGATAATTTCTCGTTTCTCCTATATCCACAGGATATGGTTAACGCTCTACTCATGGATAGTAGCGTTCCCGGTTCAAATGCGGGCTGAGGCAGATTTTTTCTCGTTTCACCAGAAAATTATTCGACCAGTAAATCGACAATGTTTAACATCAGAAAATTAATTAATTCATTACGCTGGTCGACAAAATAACATCTTTCTTTAAATTCTTTCACGTATGTCAACTAGTGTCTCTTCTACACCACATTATTTGAGGATTATCTGATTATTCACTTGGTCCATCAGTATTTTGCCGCACATCATGCGCAGGAACTTTATGTTAACAGCGTTAATTTTACTCTCATCCTTTTCTTAATAGGTCCACGTCTTCGCTACTGTACAGTAAAGTCGGTATAAATGTAGAAATACGTCATTCCCTTTTAGCTTTATTTGATATATTTTTACTTCTGATAATAGGCCTGCTCTACCAATAACCTTCTTACCCTCGTTTATACGCCTATTTAACCCTGCATCTATCTTTCCGTCACTAATGAATAGGCTAGCAAGATATACGTACTTATCAACTTGTTCTAATCTCTCTACATTTAGGACAATGTTTCACATTGTTTTCTCACCTTTTCCTTCAAACACCATAATTTTTGTTAGATTAACAATGGTGTTTCAAGATGAGGAAAACATTTTGTTTTCGAAACGTTGGCTACTGAAAGTGTGCAATAAAGGATTCAACAACTAATCTCCTTTTATTTGGTCTGAAGTATGTCAAAAAAAATACCTATTTTATTATTATAAACCATAATTTTTGTTTTATTCACGTTAATTTGGAGGCCCGTGTTCTTCATGTTTGCATTCAGTTTGTTCAACATTCTCTGCAAGTCTTCAAATGACTACCATAACGCAGACTAGTGTCATCCTGTGGATATAGGAGAAATGAAAAATTATCTGCTACATCCTCGGTGGCGTAATTGGTTAACGCTCCACTCATGGATGGTGGCGTTCTCGGTTCAAATCCGAGCTGAGGCAGATTTTTTCCCGTTTCACCAGAAAATTATTTGACCAGTAGATCGGCAATGTTTAGCATCCGAAAATTAATATGTAAAAGAAATTCGTTGAGATGATTTGGGCATGTTGAGAGAATGAAACATGAACGACTGACGAAACAAGTGTATCAAGGTAAAGTAATTGGTAGTGTGCCCAGAGGCAGACCGCAGAAAAAATGGTTAGAATGTGTGAATGAGACCCAAATTCGAAGAGACATAAGAAGCTATAGAAACACAAGAGCTTGCATGAGAAGATGTATGGACGTGAAGGAAGATAGAGAGACATGCTAGGACATGTTGACTTTGTGAGGCTCCCCACTTGGGGTGATCGCTAGAGAAATTTACCAGCAACTTGGGTCGAAGCAGTGTTGTGAAACGAACGTGTTATTTAAATAAATAACACGGGAATTCTAGATCAATCTAAAAATCTATACCCCTTCCCCCACATTACTCCCTTCCTCACCCAGTGAGTCACGCTTACCGCAAAAGGGAAATGACTTAATGGTGTGTTAATAATAATGTATTAATGCATGATTGGACAGTTTCTTAAAAATGAAATAAATACTTTAACTTGAAAATAGCTTTTCAGCCTCAAAAAGTTTCAACCGATTATTTATTAAAATTTTTCATCAGAATAACCGCATACTTTTTGCTTTTTGATAAATACTTTTATTGATGAATCCTCAAAGATGTTATTTATTTAAATTACAAATTCTATAAAAATAATTGGAATTAAGTATCAGGGTGTCAGGAATTTTGTTTTGAAGTTAGGTAATTTTGTCGAGAGGTTGCTTATTTTTTGTTAAATTGTAATATCAAATTGAATAACATTGATTTTTTGTTCGAAAAAGTAGCTTTATATTACTGTAATTTAACCAATTCATGAAAATTCGTTTTTTTTGTTTGAAATTAATTTTTTAACTAAAAATTTAGTTATTGTAGATTCTATTTTTTGTTGAAAATTAATCGTTTTTAGTTGAAAGTTCAAGTATCTGGTTCAAAATTCATGTATTTTATTGAAAAGTCATCTTTCTGCTTGAAAATTGAACAGTTTTTTTCAACTTTTTCTCTCTCTTGCATAAAAATCTGTTTGAGTTCAAAATTCCCTGGTTATACAGGGAAAGGATTTGTGGCTTGTCAGGATGTGGCTCCATATACAAGGGGCCACACGAAAAAACGCCAAGGGCATGCATAGCCGTCAAGGGTATGGATGCGATCTTGGTGCCTAAATTCTGCTCCAGAGATCTCACCGTTATTAAGGTGAGACTCAGGGGCAGTAGCGGAGAAAGGCTAGAGGTATTTATTGCCTCGGCTTATTTCCCTGGTGATGCCGGGGGACCTCCGCTTCCCAGAGAGGTGGAGGCTCTAATTCGGTATTGTCAGGAGAATAAGATTCCTCTTCTGTTGAGCTGTGATGCTAACTCTCACCACACGGTGTGGGGAAGCACAAACATCAATGACAGAGGGAGAGATTTAATTGAATATATAGCAGGCACAGAGCTGGAGATTCTGAATCGGGGTGATACTCCCACATTCCAGACCAAAAACAGGAGTGAGGTTCTCGATTTGACTCTATGTTCAAGTGCACTGAGGAGCAGGGTAGTTGATTGGAGAGTCTCCGATGAGGAGTCTCTTTCGGATCACAAACACATAGTGTTCCGATTAACCCTAGGAAAACCGGTGGTTTCTAATATCAGAAACCCCAGAAATACACTTTGGGACTCATATAAAGAGGAACTCGAA
The DNA here is from genome assembly GCA_932178445.1 of Andricus quercusramuli. NCBI lineage: Eukaryota > Metazoa > Arthropoda > Insecta > Hymenoptera > Cynipidae > Andricus > Andricus quercusramuli. The sequence continues at coordinate 26,853 of CAKNXH010057961.1, read as the reverse complement.
GGGAGGCTTGCGGAATTCCCCACAAGCTATGGTATCATTGATGAGTTGGAGCACGCCGCGGATTTTCTGCGAAGGGCTCTGACAACATCATATGAGAACAATTGCCCCACAAGCACTATCAAGTCTAGGAAGGGAGCAGAATGGTGGAACACCCACCTGGAGAGACTCCGTAGAAAGACAAGAATGTTGTGCAATAGGGCGAATAGAACTAAATTGCCTTCGGACTGGGACATCTATAAGAGGGTCCAGTGCGAATACAATAAAAATATAAGGAAATATAAGCAGGAAGATTGGAGGGGCTTCTGCGAGGAATCGAAAAACATTCCGGAAACAGCGAAGCTCCACAAGATCCTAGTGAAAAATCCGGAAGCTCGCCTCGGGCTCATAATGCTCGATAATGGTGAGTTTGCCGAGGATGAAGAAACAACGCTGAATCACCAGATGAAAGTTCACTTCCCGGGTTTTCAACGAATCGGAACCGACCTAGAGGAGGAAGACCGGGGCCAGGGGGTGGAGAGAGCCGACAGGAGTTTCGCCGCTAAGGTCGCTGATTACAAAAAGGTGGAATGGGCCGTAGGGTCCTTTTGCCCCTTTAAATCACCAGGGGCGGATGGCATTTATCCAGCGCTTTTACAAAAAGGCATGGATTTGGTCGTCCCTACTCTGACGAAATTATTTAGGGCAAGTATAGCCCTTAAACACGTGCCATCGGCATGGAAGGATGGCAGAGTGGCCTTCATACCCAAACCTGGGAGGGAGGGTTACACTGCTGCCAAAGATTTCCGACCAATCAGCCTAACGTCCTTCATTCTGAAGACGCTAGAGAGGCTGGTCGAGAGATACATTAGGGATGAGGTGCTTTTGGCCTCCCCGTTGCATAGAGGGCAGCATGCTTTCCAGGCAGGCTGCT
>CAKNXH010057961.1:431-25933 GCA_932178445.1 Andricus quercusramuli | reverse complement strand
GAGGTCCTGGCCGTCCTTCGCTGTGCTGAAATACTAATAGAGGAAAACGCTGCTGGCAGACAGATCACGATCTGTTCGGACAGCCAAGCGACACTAACTGCAATCAGGAAACCAGACATAACATCAGAACTGGTTTGGGAATGCAAAAAGGCATTAAACCAACTTGCAGAAAGAAACAAAGTTGCTCTTATATGGGTCCCTGGCCACACAGGGATCAAGGGCAACGAAAAGGCGGACCAGTTGGCAAAGTGCGGCGCAGCGGGCGAATTCGTAGGACCGGAACCGGTACTGGGAATAGCGTCATGCAGTGTCGGGATGGCTATTAAAAACTGGATCCGAACAAAACACAGGGAATACTGGGAACAAACCAAGGGGTGTCGTCAGGCGAATTCCATCCTGGGGTATACCTATAGGATGGACAGAGCCAGGGAAATCCTGAGTTTACCCAAGAAAGACATAAGGACAGTGGTACAGACCCTGAAAGGGCACAATCACTTGTACTATCATATGCACAAAATGGGGTACAGCCCCACGACAGAGTGCAGGAGGTGCGGCAGGGATGACGAAACATCCCTGCATGTATTATGCCAGTGCCCGGCATTAGCTAGGCTCAGGCAACAGACCCTCGGTGTCCATTTTATGGAAACGGAGGAAATCGAAACGCGATCGGTGGTCGACATACTAGGCTTCGTCAAGAGGTCTGGGGTCAACTGCTGAGAGTGAAGAAGTAAGGGTGTGGCACAATAGGCTTTATAGCTTGAGCGCCAGGGGAGTTCTCTAATGGATTTCCCGCCCGTATTAAACCTAACCTAACCTAACCTACTGTTCATGTGCGAGATGTGAGTCAATGTCAGTGGAATAAAATGTAACTAGTTATCTGGGTTTTCTTTGGATAATCATTAACGAACTTAAGAGCTGCGTCCATTAGCGAATATGGGCAAACGTCGAACGCGCAACATCCAACGCGGTTGACGACTTGAATCTCCCGAATCATTCGTGCAAGCTCCCCAACCATTCGGGCGGGCGCCCCACCAGTTCAGCCGCTGCTGTATCGGGTGAGCACCCGAATGGATGGGGTGCTCGCACGACTCAGTCGTGCGAGCGCACCGTTCCTTCGTGTGAAACAGAAAAAAAGAGAAACCACCCGAACTATTGGGGTGTAAATCCGAACCATTCGGGAATTCTTCGTTCAGTGCATTTTTGTTTGAAAATTGATCTTTTTTTGGTCGGAAATTCAACTGTTTGGTTGCAAGTTAAAATTTCGTTCAAAATATATATTTTTTGGAAGAAAATTGGTTTAAAATTTGACTATTTGGTTGAAAATATATTGATTTTGTTGAAAAGCTGTCTTTTGGTTGAAAATCAAACGACTTGGTTAAAAATTCATTCTTTTAAACTGAAAATTTCAATTTTCGATTGAAAATTATTTTTTGTATTGAAAGCTTATATGTTTGAGTTAAAAATTCGAATGTATTGTAGAAAGTTATTTTTTTAGGCTCAAAAATTCAATAATTTGATAGAAAATTGGTTTTTTCATTGAAAAATTAGTTTCTTGAAATTAAAATGTAGCAATTCCATTTTTGGTTCAAAGTTGCTCTTTTTTTTTTTGAAAATTCAATTATTTGGTTAAAAATTTATGTAATTTTTTAAAACTTCGTTCTTTTTTTAGAAAAATAATCTTCTTGCTTTAAAATTCGACATTTTGAATACCATTTTTTTTGCTTTATTGACGAAAAAATCTTTTTTGGTTGACAACTCGACTCTTGTTGAAAATTCGTGTTTTTGGATTAAAGATTCAACTAATTGGTCGAATTTGGAACTACTTTGTTAAAAATTCATAATTTTAATTAAAAAATTTTTTAGTTTGTTAAAAACTAGGCTTTTTAACTGAAAATTTTAATGTTTGGTTGAAAATTAACACTTTTATTGAAAAGTCATATTTTCTGTTGAAAAATCAACTGCATTGTAGAAAGTTCTTCTTTCAGGCTTCAAAATTCAACATTGGGAGAAAATTCAGTTTTTTCAATGGAAAATTAATTTTTTGAAACGAAAATGTAACTATTTGATTTTTGTTTAAAAACGCATGTTCTTAATTTAACAATTAAATTATTTTGTTCAAAAATTGTCTTATTTTTTGAAAATTTAAAAATAAATTTCTTGCTTGGTTACAATTATTTTGAAAATGTGCAAAAACATGTTTTTTTATGAGTCATATGCACACATTTAAAAAAAAAGTTGAATATATCGAACCTGAAATTCATTCAGCATGAACTGATCAAACATTTTTTTATTTTGCTTTTTCGGAAAAAATTTTTCGTCGTAAGTTAGGATTTTTGGGATTTTATATATTTTTTGCGATTTTGGAGCGTTATAAATACCACGAAAAAAAATGTTTCCCATGAAAAAAAATAATAGCATGATTCTTTGGTTCAAGCTAAACAATTTTTTTAATTTAAAAAAAAATTTTAATTGTAAATTTAAGAAAGAGAACAGAAGATATAAACCGGTTTCAACTTTTTCTCTTCCCTTGTTTTGGATGTCGAACCACAAATTGTTGTCCCTCAGTATTAATTATAGTAAGGATGAAATGACAAATATTGGAAAGAAATATTTATGAGAGCGATGTTGAACATATCAAAAGTTTTGTATTTAACTAATTTTATTTTTTCCGATACTTTTTTATATCACTCTGGATGGATTTCCAACGATCTAACTATATCCAATTTTTTTAAATAAATCTTCAATGGCAGAAATCATTGAAAAATCATTAAAAATTATCTTAAAATGTAACATTTCTTAAAAAAAGATTGTTTGTTATTTTCGACATATGAAAATAAATGTTCAATATTTTCCCTATTTTCCCCTTTTTCATGAGAAAACCACCCTATTTACCCTTTTTGAGCTTCTTTTGCTCTGTGATCCCTGAGATTTGAGTAGAGACCCTGAATATAATTTTTACATTAAAATTTGTTTTCCGTTGGTTTTCAGTTAATTTTATACAATCAGATTGAAATGCATACGAATAAAATTTGCTGAATCAGATCTGCAGTTTCAATTTCAGCACTGTTGAGTTTGCAGGCGCCTTATTCATTAGTTTAGATTTCAATTGTCGTGTCGACCATCACTGATACTACGGATTTTATTGGGTCAATGGGGCAAGATGTAATAAAAGCTATGGAATTTTAATAAAGAACGAATCAGTCTAACTGCACGTTCGTTAGATATTTTCAATTAAAACATTCACACTGTAAATCCCCGAGATATTTTTTATCTGAAGTTGGATAAAAATATTGCAAACAATTGACAACTAAATATCAAAATTTGAATGTAGTTGTGAATCCGCCTCACGGCCTCACGATAAAAATTAATCGACGTTGTACAATTGTAGTTTTCAATTGTTTGCAACGTCTTTATCCAAAAACTATCTCCGGGGGTTTGCTGTTTTCAAAACAAAGTAAAGTATCTTGAAAGTCTCAATTTAAAAGCGTCCAAAGTTGTAATTTTTACTGTTTTAAAAAGGGTTTTAATATTGAATTTGATTGTATCAATTAAGAGGGTGGTCGCAGATCAGGGAAAATTTGGAAATCTCGGAAAACCTGGAAATCAGGAAAAAGTCAAGAAATTTCGTAAGTTAGGGGAAGTGAGGGAAAAGTCAAGGTTTTGTAGTTTTTTTAGTTATGAATTTTATTATTTGTTTGGAAATTTAACAATTTTCTTAAAAAGACATATTTTTTTGCAAATTCAACTGTTTTGTTAAAAATTCGTCTTTTTGGGTTAAAAAATCAACTTTTTTTGGTATAATATTAACCTTTTGTTTAAAATTCATATTTTGTTGCTGGTAAGTCACCTGAAATATGTTTTGGATTAAAAATATTTTTTCTGAAAATTTGTCGTTTTAATTTAAAACTTCATATTTCTTTAGTCGAAATATTGCATCTTTCTTATAAAAAATGCAACTGTTTTGTTGAAAATTCAAATATATCCTAGAAAATTTACTTTTTGTTTAAAATTGGTATTTTTCTGTTCAGAAGTCTACTAAAATCCTTCTGAATGAAAATTCAATTTTTTTGAAAATTTTTCTTTTTGATTTCGAAATTCACCTGATTTAGCAGAAATTACATCTTTCTTAGATAAAAATGTAACTGTTTGGTTGAAAATTCAACGATTGTGTTAAAAATTCATACTTTTTGGTTAAACATTTGACTATTTAGCAGAAAATTAACTGATAGTTTACAATTCTTATTTTGGTGTTGGAAAGTGAACTGGAATTCTCTCTGGATGAAAATTTAACTATTTTTTTGAAGTTTTTTAAATTTATTTTATCTGTTTTAAAAGAAATATTTCATCTTTCTTGAATCAAAATGCAACTATTCCGTTTGAAATTCAACAATTTTGTTGAAAAGTCGTACTTTTTGGTTAAAAATTCTGCTGTTTTGTTGAAAATTTAACTATTTTGTAGAAAATTTACTTTTTGGTTAAATTTAATATTTTGGTGTTAAAAATGGAACTGAAAGCTTTTTTGGATGAAAGTTCAACTATTTGGTAGAGGATTCAACTATGTCGTTGAAAATTCATCCCTTTTGGTTGAAAAAATTATATAATTATTTGATCTTGAAAAGTCAACTGCAATATGTTTTGGAAGAAAAATATTTTTTCTGAAAATTTATCATTTTAATTTAAAAATTCGCCATTTTTAGTAGAATTTTCATTTTTTGTTGTTGACAAAAATGTAACTGTTTGGTTGAAAATTTAACAATCTCGTTAAAAAGTCATTTTTTTGGTTAAAAATTCGACTAATCAGCAGAAAATTAACTAATAGCTCACAATTCTTATTTTGGTGTTGGAAAGTGAACTGGAATCTTCTATGGATGAAAATTTAACTATTTAAAAAAAAAATTTATTTCATCTGTTTAAAAATAAATATTTCATTTTTCTTGAATAAAAATGCAATTGTTTGGTTTGAAGTTCAACAATTTTGTTGAAAATTCATGCTTTTTGGTTAAAAATTCTGCTGTTTTGTTGAAAATTTAACTATTTTGTAAAAAATTTACTTTTTGGTTGAATTTAATATTTTTGTGTTGAAAATAGAACTGAAAGCTTTTTTGGATGAAAGTTCAACTATTTGGCAGAGGATTCAACTATTTCGTTAAAAATTCATCCCTTTTGGTTGAAAAAAATTCCTTTTTTCGGGAAAAAAATTCAATTTTGTTTCGAAGAAAATTATTTTTTGTTAAAAAATTCATATTTTGATTTTGAAAAGTCAACTGCAATCTTTTCTGGAAGAAAATTCAACTATTTTCAGACATTTTTTTTCTTTTTAAATAAAAATTCATCTGTTTTCAGAGAAATTTCATCTTTTTTGAATAAAAATGCAACTATCGTGTAGAGAATTCAACAATTTTGTTAAAAAGTCATCTTTTTTGGGAAAAAATTCTTGTTTTTGGATTGAAAATGCAATTTTTTCGTAGAAATTTATTTCTTGGTTAAAATTTCATATTTTGATCGTGAAAAGTTCACTAAAGTTTTTGTTAACAGAAAATTCAACTTTTTTTTATTTATCTTTTTGATGTATAAATTCATCCGCTTTGGTAGAAATTTCTTTTTTTTTGGAAATTAAACTTTTTGGTTAAAAATTATTCTTTTTTTCTTGAGTATTCAACTATTTTATTTCAAAGATTTGGTTGAATCACTTTGTTAAGAAATCATTCTACTAGCAATAAATAATAAAACATGTTTGAAAACCAAAAATTACGTACAGAAAGAGTGGGGGGGGGGGGGGAGAAATATTTTGTTATATTTTGCCCTTATTCGATCCGGCAGTCACTTCTTTCAGTAAATTAAACCATTTCTCAATTTTTTTTTGAATTTTTAAAAAAATATTTTGGGGTTTATCAAAAGATTCCTAACATTTTAAACAGATTTCAAGAATTTGAAGGGATTTCAAAAGATTTTTTAGATTAAGATTTATCGTTAAATTTTTCAAAAAATCCAGCATTGATATTTCTTAGAATCATCATCATTTAATGACAGAAAAAATATTTATTTTTGTTTTCGGATTCTTACCAAAAAATAGTCTGTCATACTGTGATATCGCGATTTTTAATTTTGATTTTCTCAAAACAAAATAGATTTTTTTTAACTAAACTGTTTTTATTCTCATTCTGCGTCCTTATATCTCGGGAGTAATCTCTTTGTTTTTGCAAAAAATTGAAAATTTGTTGTTTAATCGCTATCCAAAGCCGATTTTGAAAAACCATTAAATTTCAATCTCAAAATTCTCAGTCGATTTTCTTGGAATTAGCCAACCTTTTTTGCATCAAACTTCATTTACTCGATTTTAGAAACTTATTATCTCGGAAGCATGATTTTATTTTATTTTTAAACTGAAAATTGAATTTTTTATCGCAATCCAAGGAATTTTCAATTGATTTCAAAAATTTGAAGGCATCCCAAAAGCTTTTAAATATTTTAGGGTATTTAAAAAAAATCCAAGGTATTTTTAAAAGCTTTAACAAATTTCAAAGGGGTTGCAAAAGGTTTAAAAGTTTTGGAAATATCTTAAGGTATTTTTAATAGATTTCCATATTTTGAAGTGATTCCAGAAGGATTAACAAATTTTCAAGAGATACAAAAATTTTCAACGGATTTTAAAACTTTTCAAAAGTTTTGAAATATTTTAGGGTATTTTAAAAGATTTCAAGGAACTTTTAATTTATTTAAATAATTTGAAGGGATTTCAAAGGATTTTAAATATTGTAGGGTATTGAAAAAGGTTCCAAGGCATTTTATAATATTTTAAGATTTTTTTTTAAATTCTAAGTAATTTTCAAGAGCTATAAAAAATTTCAAGAGATTTTGAAAGATTTTCCTGTATTTTAAATATTGTAGGGTATTTTAAAAGATTTCAAGGAATTTTCAATTGATTTTCATAATTTAAAGAATTTCAAAGGATTCGAAATATTGTAGGGTACTTTCAAGAGCTTTACAAAGTTTCAAGAGGTTTGCAATTTTTTTTTGTTCATTTCAATAAATTAAATGGATTCCAAGGGATTTTAATGATTTTGAGGTATTTAAACAAATTTCAAGTAATAACAGTTTAAAGGGATTTAAAAAGATTTGATATATTTTAGGGTATTTTGAAAATTCCAACTAATTTTCAAGAGATTTAAAATTTTGTATGGGATTTGAAAGATTTGATGTAATATAAGAAGATGCCAAGAAATTTTAAATTGATTTTAAAAGTTTGAAGGAATAGCATACAAATCAAACCTTTTTTAAAAAATATGTTTACCACCATAAGTCTGTTTTGTAGGGACCCAAAAAACCCCATTCGTAAAAAATTGGGGTTTTCGAGTTTTTGGCGCTAATTATGATTTTGTGCAGTTTTTAAAAATACAATTTGTTTGTTAATACATAAATTATTACTCCCTTTTGATAAATAGATGTATAACACTTTTTAAAAACAATTTATTATTTTTTTTAGCAATTTTCTCTTAGCATAGATTTAGAAAGTCGCGAGTTTTTCCAAATTTTAAAACTTAATTTCAACTTTTCAGTTAGAGCTAGGCAATAATTAATTGAATTTGACATAAATCATGGTTTAAACCATTTATTATTATTTTTCATAAAATTCTTTTAGAATAATGCTAGAAAGTTGCAGCTTTTATAAAGTTTTCCATTTTTTGTCCACTTTTAAATTAATGTATGATGATAATTAATTTAATTTAACGAACATAATTGTTTGAACAATCTATTATTATTTTTAATAAAATTATTCTTGAGTAATGTTAGAAAGTTGCTGTTTTTGTTGTTGAAATTTTCAACTTTTTGTCCACTTCTCACTTAGAGTGAGGTAATAATTAATGCAAGCTAACAAATATAATTGTTTAAACAATGTAATGCTACTATATTTATAACAATCTTAGATAATTGCTAGAAATTTGTGGTTTTTTATAAAAAAATTTACTTTGCTTTGCTTTTTCTTTATGAACAAATAATAAATAAACATTAAAGTAAATCATTTTTAAAACAATCTCTCTATCTTTTTTGTAAATATATTTTCCTGAAATAAAACAGATACTTGAAATGTTCTTCAAATTTTCTATATGGATCATATTAAATGTAAATTTTCCTTGAATTATATCCTAAGAGCCTTTTTGTTTAAATCAATATTAATATTTATTATTTGTTTCCCACTAAAAAATCCAAGAAAAATTGAAAATGTCAGAAAAACCCGTAACTTCCTAGCATTAATCTAAGAGAAGATAGTTATAAATAATAAATTGTTTAAGCAATTATGTTTGTTAACTTGCATAAATTATTATCTCAAACTAAGTGATAAGTGGACAAAACGTTGCAAATTTAAAAAAAAACGCAATTTTCTAACATTATTCAAAGAGAATATTATTTAAAATAATAGTTAATTGTTTAAATAATTGTTTTTATTAACATAAATTAATTATTACCTCATTCTAATTGAAAAGTGGACAAAAAGTGGAAAATTTTAGAAAATGTTGCAACTTTCTAGGATTATTCGAAGAGAATTTCAATATAAATAATAATAAATAGTTTAAACAATGACTCATGTAAAAATTAATTGATTATTGCCTCGCTCTAACTGAAAACTTGAAAATTTCGGAAAAAACTGCGACTTTCTAACTTTATTCTAAGGCAATATTACTATAAACAAAAATAAATTGTTTAAAAAATTCATGTAAACATCAACTCATCAGTAGAAGGTACTTTTTTTGTATTAGAAACAATTTGTGTTTAAGAAACCGCAAAAAATTTAAATACCAGCATTTTAATCTTGAAATACTTTTAACACAGAATCTTTTATCAACGGAATAAAACTATATTTCAGATAGAAATTAAAAAGTTTTTAATTTATTAATTTATTTTAAACAAAAAAAAATGTCTTTTCTAATATAAAAGATTGAATTTTAACAAAATACTTGAATTTTCAACAAAATAATTAAATTTTTAACATAATAGTTGGATTTTCAGCCTAAAAATATAAATTTCCAACAAAAAGTGTCATAGTTTATATTTCAATAAAAAAACATAAAATTTATTAAAAAAAAGTTTTTGAAAACCAAAAAAACGAATTTTCAACAAATAAAGATTTGTCACTAAAGAAAGAAAATTTGACCTAAATTGTAGAATTTTCAAGCCAAAAGACGAATTTTCTCTACAAAAATTGAATTTACAAACAAAAAATATGACTTCAGCAAAAAATTATTTTTCCACGAAACTCATGCATTTTTAGCCAACAAGAATCAAATTTTATACCAAGAAAAGTATTTTTTTTTTACCAAAAAAGGAGAATTTTCAACTAAAAGATATCAATCTTAAAAAAATGAAAAAGTTACATTTTCAGTTAAAAAATTAATTTTAATTAAAAAAAAGACTTTTCCACTGAATAGTTAAATTTCTAACCAAAGACATAAGCCTTCAATAAAAAATGTAGTTCAACCAAAGAGATGAATTTTCAACTAAAAATATAACTCTTCAAGAAAAAAAATGATTTCTTAACAACATGATTCAACTAAATCTTTCAAATAAAGTAGTTGAATACTCAATCAAAGAAGAATAATTTTTAACCAAAAAGTTGCATTTTCATAAAAAAAAGAAATTTCTACCAAACTGGATGAATTTATAAACAAAAGAGATATAAATTTAAAAAAAGAGTTTCTTCTTTAAAAAAATTGAATTTTCAATCCAAAAAGACGAATTTTTACCGAAAGAGGATGACTTTTTAACCAGATTTTTGAATTCTCTACCCAATAGATGCATTATTATCCAAAAAAGATGAAATTTATCTTAAAACAGACGAATTTTTATTTAAAGAAAAAACAAATTTTTGTTAAATATTTGAATTTTCATCCAGAAAAGCTTTCAGTTCAATTTTTAACACCAAAATATGAATTTTAAAGAAAAAATAATTTCTGTACGAAATAGTTGAATTTTCTACAAAACAGTAGAATTTTCAATCATAAGTATGACTTTTTAATAAAATAGTTTGATTTTCAACCAAGAAAATGCATTTTTATCTAAAAAAGATGCAATTTCTCTCAAAACAGATGAATTTTTAATTAAAATTTTATTTTTTTTAACATTAAAATATTTGATTTAACCAAAAAGTAAATTTTCTATAAAATAGTTGAATTTTCAACAAAACAGCATAATTTTCAGCAAAAAAGTTGAGTTTTCAACAAAATTGTTGAATTTTAAACCAAACAGTTGGATTTTTAACCATGAAAGATGTAATTCCTGCTAAAGCAAGTGATTTTTGAAATCAGAAAGACAAATTTTTAAAAAAGTGTTGCATTTTCAGCTGAACAGTAGCATTTTTATAAAATAAAAAAAATGATCTTTCAAAACAGATGAAATAAAAAAAAATAGTTGAATTTTCATCCAAAGAAGATTTCAGTTCACTTTTTAACACCAAAATAAGAATTGTAAACTATAAGTTAATTTTCTGCTTAATAGTCGAATTTTTAACCAGAAAGTATGAATTTTTAACAAGATTTTTAAATTTTCAACCAAACAGTTGCATTGTTGTCCAAGAAAAATGAAAATTCTACTAAAATAGGTGAATTTTCAAATCAAAAAGACAAATTTTCAAAAACGAGTTGAATTTTCATCCAAAATGATTTCAATAGACTTTTCTACAGAAAAATACAAGTGTTGATCAAAAAGTAAATTTTCAAGAAAAATCTAATATTTCTGTTAAAAAAGATGAACTTTCTATTTAAAAAGACAAATTTGCAGAAAAAATATTTTTCATCCAAAAAATATTTTGGTTGACTTATCAGCAACAAAATATGAATTTTAAACAAAAGGTTAATATTATTCGAAAAGAGTTGAATTTTTAACCCAGAAAGACGAATTATTCACAAAACAGTTGAATTTGTAAAAAAATGATGTCTTTTTAAGAAAATTTTTAACGAAATGATAACATGTATGTATGATGACTTCGCAAGGTGAATTATAAAGATCAAAGTAATCACTGAGCTAAAAATAAGGAAATAAAAATATTATTTTTCATTTCATTCTTTAAGAGAATGAAATTTTTATTAATTCTTCAGCAGTCTTTCTTCAAGGTCTTTGGCATTATTAAATTAATTTTTTCTTCTTTTTGTTTTGAAGTAGTGAATCGTTTTCTTGCAAGAAAAAATTATTTAAGATTTTAAAACCCTGTTTTTCTTTTACAGCTGGCGATTTAAAAAAGGATCCTTCAAGCATGAAAGTCCACGGGAGATTCCGATTGGAAAAAAATTTCTTTTGCATCACAACCGCCACACGCACTTTTAAAACCAAGTGCGCAATCGCTGAAAGCCAGTAACGTAGGAAAATCTTGAAGAAATCTGACGTTTATTTTTAAATTTTTGAAGGAAAGTAAACAATGGTGTAAATTTTTATTGAAGTGATTTATCACTGTTTAACTTTTGGAATATTAACATTTATTATTCACATTTTTATGGCAATCAGTACAATTTTTACTGTTGGACATTTGAAATCTCGTGATAGTTTGCTCAGTATTCTGTTTATCTACTTCACTGTCCTAAGGCAATTCTCAAGAATAATTTAACGTTAGTGTGGTACAAATATATTAGGAGAGAGGTCGGAATTTCTTGCCGGTAGGAAGCCTCAAATTAAATAGGTAAGAACTTTAAATTTTTTTTCTATAACTACTCACAAATGAATAATTAGGTACTTGAATAAATTAAATTTATGTTTTTCTGATATTTTGTGTGTGATAGTGTATTTTCATTTGATTTTATAGTCTATGAAGTAATTATTTTTGTTTTTAGTCGAGTGATATTGAGATTGTTTATCATTCGTTTGATAACATAAGTTGAGTCACAGTTGTGGTGTAAAGTTTATTTTTGTTATTTTTACTTAAATTATTTTCAAATTGGTCAAATCATCAAAGTGACATTCTTGTATTGAAGGTATTAAAAACTAATTTAGAAAACGGTCAAAGGCATTCGAAGAAAGTCAGAAAATGTAAAATTAAATTCCATTCATAATTTATCCTCATTGTGCTCTCTATCTGGTATTCAACTCAGTTTTATATTCACAACGAAGATTGCAAATTTTTCGTCAAGAACCATAAAATTTATATTGCAGGGATTCATTTATCGTACTTATCTTTCTTTTTTTTTTTAATTCTTCTATCTTTTAGTCAAGTCTGAAGAGTCTGAAAGATGTAATTGTTCCTAGAAGTACTTGAATTAATAATAATATAAATATAATTATTTAAATGATTAATAATTTTAAATAATTTAAAATTATTTTCCACAATTTTAAATTTTTAATAATTTGGTTTATTTAACATTTTAGGGAATATTCCCCAAAAATTGCCGAATTATAAAATATCCGAACTAGAAAATTCCCTGATTAAAAAATTCCCGAATTTAAACAATAAAAAAATGTGTTTTTAAATAAATAATATTTATTTATTAAAAATATAATATTCCAATATTTTTATTTAAAAAATGATTTTTTACGTTTATAGTTTCTAAAATCAGGGTATCCAGCGACCATGAAAACCTTGAAAACCTGAAATACTCCTTGAATTTTTCTGAACCTTTCAAACCTGGAAATCTCCTTGAATTTTTCACGAGAACCTTGAATTAAATCTTTGCTTTTCTTTTCAAACAGTTATTTTATTGAAATGTAAAAAGTAATTTAAATCTTTTATTCTATTATGAAAGAACCATCTCGCTTAGAAGAAATCTTGCTACTGACAATTTTTTTATTTATCAAAATATAATTTATCTTTTACTCATTACAGAATAAATAGATTATTAGGCATTTTTTGTAGATTTTGGTATAAAAAATATTACTTGAAAATTTCAATGTTGATTTAGTGTGCACCAGATTACAAAACGTTACTAAAGATTTTAAAAGGTATCAAAATATTTCAAAGATTTATAATTTTTGATTTTGAACATTTTACAAAGATTTCATGGATTAAAAAAATTTTTAAAAGGCGTGTACACTAGATTTAAAATATTTCACAACAATTTCATAAAGCTTTTAAAATATTTTAGAAGATTTAAAAGCATTTCGAAGATTTGAAACAATTTCAAAAGTTTTTAAAATATTTTAGAAGATTTGAAAAGATTTTACTAAGATTTCACATAATTCAATGATTTCAACGAATAAAAAAGATTTCACAAACAAAGATTTATGAAAAATTTTACAAGTATTTTAAAAGATTCGACAAAGATTCTAAAGATTTCACAGATTTCACAAAAAGTTCCCAAAGATTTCGAAGATTTCATAAAGATTGTAAGGATTTCAAAGATTTTAAAAAGGCATGTACACCAGATTTCAAAGATTTCACAAAGATTTCGAACATTTTCAAAGATTTAAAAAATTTCAAAAGATGTTAAAAAGGTTATTATAAACCATATTTCTAAGATTTCTAAAGATTTTACACAGATTAAAAATATTTTAATTATTTCAAATGGTTTCAAAAGATTTCGAAGATTTCACACAAATTTCCCAAAGATTTCAAAGATTTCATAAAGATTGTAAGGATTACAAAGATTTTAAAAAGGCGTGTACACCAGACTTAAAAAATTTCACAAAGATTGCGAACATTTCCAAAGATTTTAAAACTTTCACAAGATTTCAAAGATTTTAACAAGGTTATAGTAAACCAGATTTCTAAGATTTATTTTACACAGATTAAAAATATTTTAATTATTTTAAATGAATACAAAAGATTTTAGAAAGATTTCACAAATATTTCAAAGATATAAAAATTACATTAAGATTTCAAAAGATTTCAAAAAGGGGTACATCAGATTTTAAAGATTTTAAAAAATTCAAAGATTTTAAACGATTTTCAATATTTCAATCATTTCAAACGAATACGAAAGATTTCACAAATCTTTTAAAGATGTCAAACTATTTCAAAAGGATCCAATGAATTTGAGAAGATTTCAAAAGATTTAAATGATTTTAAACGAATACAAAAGATTTCACAAACAAAGATTAAATAAAACTTTCACAAATATTTCCAATTTTTCATACAAATTTCAAAAAATTTCACACAAATTTCAAAGATTTTAAGGATTTTAAATATTTAAAGGATTACAAATATTTTAGAAAATTTTAAAAAGATTTCACAGAAATTTCAAGATTTTACACAGATTTTATGTATTTCAAGAGATTTCAACGAATTCACAAAGATTTCAGAATTTAAAAAAAAAAAATTTTATAATTAGGGAATTTTCTAGTTGGGATATTTCATAATTCGGTAATTTTCTGTCGAAAATTTTAATATTCGGTTTATACTGTTACCAAATTTGAAAACTCCCGCATAATAAAATTACCGTCACGAAATTGCCGAATTATAAAATATCCGAACGAGAAAATTCCCTAATTCAAATAATAATTTTTTTATAAGTATTATTTATTTATTAAGAATACAATAATCAAATGGTTTTTATATAAAGAAAACATTTTTAATGTTTAAAGTTTCTAAAATTATCGTTCGAATTTAAAATAAAAATAATTTACAAAAATATGTTGTTGGACAAAATTTTTTTTCAATGATATGTAATTATTTTAAATTCAAACAATAATTTTACAAACTTTAAAAATTAAAAAAGATTTTTCATAAATATATGTGATTATTGTATTTTTAATAAATAAATAAATTTTATTTACAACATTTTATAAATTTTTTACATTTGGGAATTTCATTATTCGCGAATTTTAATTTTCTGTTTATATTTTTGTTAAAAACTCTTCTTTTTATTAGAAAAAAATCCTGCAATATTTTAACTTGAAAATGTAAAAAACGAGTTTCTAGAAAACAGTTTGATTTTGTACCGACAGGTTGAATTTTCCACCATATTGTTGAATTTTCAAGCTCAAAAGACAAATTTTCTACAAAACCGTGGAATTTTTAAGCCAAGAATATTAATTTCCAACAAAAAAGTGATTTTTCAGTAAATTAGTGGAATTTTTAAATAAAAAAAAGAATTTTTCACAAAACAGTTTAATTTAGTACCAATAGGTTCAATTTTTCTGTCAAATTGTTAAATTTTCAAGCCCAAAAGAAAAATTTCCTACAAAACATTTAATTTTTCAAGCCGAGAATATTAATTTTCAACAAAAATATTATTTTTAAATCAATCAGTTGAATTTTCAAATTATCGTTTGAATTTAAAATTAAAATAATTTATAAAAAATATGTTTCTGGATAAATTTTTTTTTCAATGATATGTAGTTATTTTAAATTCAAACAATAATTTTACAAACTTTAAAAATTAAAAATGATTTTTCATAAGTATATGTGATTATTGTATTTTTAATAAATAAATAAATTTTATTTACAACATTTTCTAAATTTTTCACATTTGGGAATTTCATTATTCGCGAATTGTTCAATTCGGGAATTTTATTTTTCGGGATTTTTCAATCGTACCAAAACCAATATATAATAATTCAAACTTTTAAGTTGTCCATTCTAAGTTAAGAAATATTAAATTAAAATAAACTAATAATTCAATATTTACATTTTTTATTTTTCAGACAAATTATGGAGAGTACAGCAACTTTAGGATGGGTCGACTATTTAGTTATAATATTTATGCTCTGCGTGAGTACCTCAGTCGGTATTTATTACAGACTCACTGGAGGTCGACAAAGGACGACAGAGGTAACTTTAAAAAAATTGTAAATTTTAATTGGCCTTGAAGGTTGAAGGTGCAATCAAAGGAAATGATACTTTGACCTTTCTTCTCTGAATAATTAATGAATTTCCTGTGCGTTTAGGTCTCAAAATCAACCCAGGTGATATTTGTTATACTTTTCTCCTGATAATTTAAACAGGGTACTTGAAAAACCTGGAATTGTTAGTAAATTTGTATATACCTGGGAAAACTTGGAAATGTCAGGGCATTTTTTTTCGAGAAAGTGCTAAATTATTTTTTTTCAATTGCAATATAAAATTGAAAAACAATAATTCTTCGTTTGTAAAAGTAGCTTTATATGACTTTATTTCCCTATTTTGTTGAAATTTCGATATTTCTTATTGATTGAAATTTGAAATTAATTTTTCTAACTGAAAATTTAACCATGCCAGTTGAATTTTCTATTATTTTAGTTAAAAATGCATCTCTTTGGTTGCACATTAATTTGTTGAACTAAAAATTTTACCATTCAATTTTTCTTTGGATTGTTATCTTTTTTAGTTGAAAATTCCTTTTTTTTTATTGCAGATTCAGTTATTCCAGTCGAAGATTCATCACTTTGTTTGAAAATGTATTTTTTTCAATTAGTTTTTTGTTGTTGTAATTTTTTAAAACTGAAAATTTAACTGACTAATTTTTCGTTAAAAATGTATCTGTTCCAAATGAAAATTGGTGTATTTTGTTATAAATTCATCTCTTTGGTTGAAAATGAAACCATCCCAGTTAAAAATTCGTCATTTTGGTTTTAAAACATCATATTTTTGGTTTAAAATTCAACTATTTCAGTAGAAGATTCATACTTTTATTTGAAAACTCATCACTTTATTTGAAAATGTAACTACTTTCTTGAACAGTAATTTTTTGAAATTGAAAATTATATTTTTTTGCAACTGAAAATGTAACAATTCAATTTTTGGTTGAAAATTCAACTATTCGAGTTGAAGATTCATCATTTTAGTTGAAAATTCATCACTTTGTTTGAAAATATATATTTGTTTAAATTAGGGTCTTTTTTAGTTGAAATTTTTTTAAATATTGAAAATGTAACTATTCCAATTCAATATTCCATACTTTTTTAATAAAACATTCATCTGTTTGGTTGAAAATTATTGTTTTTTTAACTGAAAATTCAACTATTCGATTTTTGGTTGACAATTCATATTTTTTAGTTTAAAAATTCACGTATTTTTTTTTATATTCGTATTTTTTGGTTGAAATTATTCTTGGTTAAAAATTCATCGTTTTGATTGAAAATTCATCTATTCCAGATAAAGATTGATCGTTTTAGTAAATATTCATAATTTTTTTTATTTGAAAATTAATTGTTTAAAATGAAAATTTAACTATTCCTTTTTTTGATGGAAAATTGATCTTTTGTATTTCAAAATTCAACTGTTTGGTTGAAAATTAGTCTTTTTCAGATGAAAATTCAACTATTTTGTTGAAAAATCGTCTTTTTTGGTAGAAAATTAATATTCTTGTTTAAAAATTAATCTTTTTGTTTTGAAAATTTTTTAATTAAAAAAAAACGAATTTTGTACAAAACAGTTTAATTTAATACCAATAGGTTAAATTTCCTGCCAAATTGTTAAATTTTCAAGCCCAAAAGAAAAATCTTCTACAAAACATTTGATTTTTCAACCCGAGAATATTAATTTTCAACAAAAATATTATTTTTTAATCAATCAGTTGAATTTTCAACCAAATACATCAACTTTTAACCAAATTGTTGAATTTTCGAACTGAAAATATGAATTTTTTACAAAACAGTTGAATTTCGAACAAAAAGAATAAACTTTCAAGAAAGTAGTACAACTTCCAACCAAGGAGTTGAATTTCCAACCTCAAAAGACTAATTTTCAACCAAAAATTTAATAGTTGATATTTGAACAAAAATAGGTTTTAATAAAAAATAAAAAAAACAGTCGGTTACTCCCAGACAACGAACAAAAAAGAGTTTTCAATGAAATACTTAAATCCTTAACTGAAAAAGATTAATATTCAATCAAACAGCTACATCAAAAAATTTATTTTTTGAAGAAAAAGACGAATTTTCAACCAAATACGTACATTTTTAACTAAACAATTGAATTTTCAACCAAGAAGTTTAATTTTCTACAAAAAAATGAATATTTAACAAATTACATAATTTTTCAATTAAATAGTTTGAACAGTGAATGTGATGTTAGTGCATATTTTATTTTATTAATTTTTAGTTTATTATTTTTTTCGTTTATAAAAATTTTTTATTTAAGACCATGTGAGCGTAACCTCACAATTTTTTTCATATTTTTTTAAAAACCAATTTACGTTCACACGAACCGCAATATCGAGTTGAAAATTTAGGTAACTAAATATAAAGCACCGAGAAAAGCAGTTCTGGTCATAAATGTTTATTATTATGAGAAAAACAAAAAAAATGTGTACAAAAAACTAAACAGTTTAATTTTATACCAATAGTTTGAATTTTCTACCAAATTGTTCAATTCTTAAGCCCAAAAGATAAATTTTCTACAAAAGAGTAGAATTTTTCACCCGAGAATATTAATTTTCAACTAAAAAGTTATTTTTCAAACAATTAGTTGAAGTTTCAATTTTAAAAAACGAATTTTCTGAAAAACAGTTTAATTTTGTACCAATAGGTTCAACTTTCTACCAAATTGTTGAATTTTCAAGCCCAAAAGACAAATTTTCTACAAAACAGTTGAATTTTCAACCTGAGAATATTAATTTTTAACAAAAAAAAAATTTTTCATTCAATCAGTTCAATTTTCAACCAAATTTATAAATGTTCAATCAAGTACATCAATTTTCAACCAAATAGTTCAATTTTCTACAAACTTGTTGAATTTTCCAGCCAGAAATACGAATCTTCTACAAAATAGTTGAATTAAAAAAAAAGTTAATTTCCAATCGAAATAGATTATTTTTTTACCAGACAGTTGAATTTTTAACACAAAAATGTGAAACTTCTACAGAAATATATTAATTTCCAACAACAAAAAATGTCAACAAAACAGTTGAATTTTCAACCAAAAAGTATGACTTTTTAACAAAGACGTTGAATTTTCAACAGAACAATTCAATGTTGAACCAAATAATAAAATTTTTAACAAAAAAATTTAATATTACACTCATCTTGACATTATTTTTCAAATTTGTAACATTTTTATTTTATTGTCAGGCCTCACAGACCAGTCCCTATAATCTGAAAAGATTTCAAGAAATTTGTGAATTGATTTCAATAATTTCACGGGATTTAATAATATTTTAATGGATTTTAAAGGCTTTAAAGATTTGAAGAGTTTTGAAATTAGTTTTTGGAATTCGCCCTGAATTCTTATGTATTTATCCTGAATTCTTTTAAATTCTTTGAAATTCGATTGAATTGTTTAAATTCAATTGATAAAATGAACAAAGGATTTGAAATATTTGAAGGTATTTTTTTTAAATTCCTTGACATTTTCTAGAGCTTGTAAAAAACAATTTCAATGAATTTCAAAAGATTTTTAAGGATTCGAAATATTTTAGGACATTTTAAAAGATTCCCAGAAATTGTTTATTTATTTCAATAGCTTGAAGGGATTTCAAAGTCTTTGAAATATTTTAGGGTAATTTAAAAGAATTCAAGGATTTTAAGCATTTTTAAGAGATTTAAACCATTTGAAGGGATTTCCAAAGGGGTTTAATAATTTTAAGGGATTTTAAAAATTATGTTCAATTCATTTGAATTCTTTTGAATTGCTTTGTAGTCATTCATCACTTTTTGGTTGAAAATTAGTACGGTTTGACAGATTTGAAGAGATTTTAAAATATTTTTTGCAAGTCATTTAGAATATGCCCTGAATTCGTATTAATTTATCCTGAGTTCTTTGGAATTCTTCTAAATTCAATCAATTCTACTGAATTCAGTGGATTTAAAAAAAGTTTTTTCTTTAATTTTTCTAAACTCATTTCAAAGTTTCTCAATTCAATGAATTTTTTCATGTTTTCGAATTGTTTTCAATTCACTGGCTTGCTTTTTCAATTCAGCTTAATTTTTTATGAAATTCATTGAATTACTCTCATTTCCCTTAAATTAATCTAAAGTCACCCAAACTTTACTGAAATAAATGAAATTTTTTCGATTTTTAAATTATTTTCAATTCACTTGAATTCTATTTTGGTTATAAATTAGTAAAGTTTCAAAGATTTAAAATTATTCTTTGAAATTTCTCCTGAATTCGTTTGAATTCTCTTGAGTTTTTTTTAGTTTACTAGAATTCTTCTAAATTTATTCAGTTCTACTTAATTGAATGGATTTTTTTGAATTTTCAAAAGTTTTTATTTGATGATGGTTAGAAATGTACTTATTTTATTGAAAATTCGTCTTTTTTGGTCAAAGATTCCCCTGTTTCCGTAGAAAATTCAACTATTTGTTTGCAGATAACTTTTTTGTCGAAAATCGATATTAACTGGTTGAAAATTCAAGTGTTTTGTAAAAATTTGTCTTTTTGGCTTAAAAACTCAACAATTTGGTTGAAAAATAACCTATTTTATTGAAAAATCGACTTTTTTGAATGAATTCTACTATTTTTTATATTAAATTAAAATCTTTTTTGGTTATTATATTAACTACTACATTTTTCGTTAACAATTCATCTTTTTAGTCAGAAAAATGTAACCATTTTGTTAAAATTTGAACTACTTTCTTAAACATACATTTTTTTGTTGAAGATTCATAATTTTTGTGGAAACTTGGTCTTTTTTGGTAAAAAATCTTTCTTTTTGGTTAATTTTTTACCACATTATTGTTACTTTTTGGTTACTTTTTGAGATAAGTATGGTTACTATTTTACTATTTTTTTAAGCTAAAACAAATTAAATCGTTGGGAAAAACCTGTAGGTTGACATTTACAACTCTTACTAGTGATCAATAATAAAAAATTACGAAATTTAAAAATAAATTTTTTGCGCTGTAAACATTTTTTGGAAAATATGCAAAAACATGTTTTTTTTTATTAATTCATCTACACACATTTAAAAAAAAGTTGAAAATATCAAACCTGAAATTGATTAAGCTTGTACCAAAGAAACATTTTATCATTTTACTTTTTCGAAGAAAAAAAACGTTTGTCGTGATTTAGGATTTTTGGGATTTCATTTTTTTTTTGCGATTTTGGAACGTTATACGAAAAAAAATGTTTCCCATGAATAAAAAATAATAACATGTTTCTTTGCTTCAAGCTGAAGAAATCTCAGCCTCGAATCAATCCAAAAAACATGTTTTTGTACATTAAACAAAATTTTAAATAAGGAACATTTTTTAGATACAAAAAATTTTTTATTGTAAATTTAAAAAAGAGAACAAAAGGTACCAAAAATTGTTATCCCTCAGCTCAAACGATTACATTAATTTTAGAATTTTTACTTTGCTCTACTAAAGAGCGTAATTTTAAATTTACATTGAAAGTGTTAATTATAGTAAGGAAGAAATGACAAATTTTTGAAAGAAATATTTATGAGAACGATGTCAAACAGATCAAAATTGTGTATTCAACTAATTTAATTTGGCAGAAATCATTTTAAAATGAAAATTATTAAAAAATATAACGTTTCTTTGAAAAAGATTGTTTGTTTTTTTTCGACATATAAAATTTTTTTTTAATTTTTCCCCTATTTTCCCCTTTTTTGTGCGAAAAGCACCATATTTCCCCTTTTTTGAGCTCCCTTTGCGCTGTGATCCCTGGATTAAGTTTTATTTTCTTTTAATTGTTTAAAAACTCGTTTATAATGGTTATACTTTGTTATTTTTTCAGGAATATTACACAGCCAACAAGTCGATGAATTTCCTTCCGATCGGCATGGCTCTGATGGTTTCTTTTATGTCTGCAGTAACCCTTTTGGGAGTATCTTCTGAAAATTACAGATACGGTACTCAGTTTGTTGTAATCAACATTTCCTACTTCATCGGTACGCCAATCGTCTGCTATGGATTTCTGCCTGTGTTTTTTAAACTTCAGGCCACCAGTGCTTATGAGGTATATTTTTAATCAATTTTCGTCTTAAAGTAACTTACCATTTAGCCAGTGATGGGTAAGCTACTTTTTTTAAAGGAACCAGTTATCATTGCCGATAAGTCACGAAAAAAAACAGTTATTTTTACCGTTACTGATTTAAAATGTAACTATTTCTTATTTACTTTTTTAAAAAAGATACTATCGTTACTTCTTTAGTTACTTTTTTATTTTAGAAATATATATGAAAAATATGTACCAAGAAAAATGCACAGTAAACCTTGGGATATGAAACCGTTGCATATCATTCTGATTATTAACTTCAGATAAAAATGACCCACTTTAGCGGATCATAAATTAAATTTTACATAACTTTAATCATATCTGCTGAGTGGCAGTTATTATAGTTTTTGTTGAAAGTCTTAAGTTAGTCATTATCGGCATAATATTTCTAAAACAAGGAATGTTTAAGAAAATATCCAATTCTCCTATATTGGGCCATGAATTTTCAACAAAATACATGCATTTTCAACAATTACTTGAATTTTCAACTAAGGAAAATAAAATGTCAACCAAAACTTGAATAGTTTAATTTTCAGTTAAGAAATTCATTTTTAACAAAGAAAAATGAACTGGCAACACATTTTAACCAAAGTGATGAATTTTCAACTAAAAATAATGAATCTTTAACTAGAAAAGTTAAATTTTTAATAAAAAAATTAATTAAAAAAACGAACTTTCAACAGAATAGTTCAATTTTCAACCAAAGAGATGATTTTTAAACAAAAATTATTAATCATCAAACAAAAAAATAAATTTTTAACATGGGTGTTCAGATTTCAAGCAAGTCATTAAATTTTTTACTGAGAAAGAACGAAGAAGATTAATTTTCTACCAAAAAGACGAATTTCCAACCAAATAGTTGAATTTTCATTAAAAAAAGATGCATTTTAAAACCAAAAAGTTCAACCTTAAGCCAAAAATGGATTAAGTAAATCGTCAGTAAAAAAAATAATTTTCAAATAAAACAAAATTTCAACAAATTATTTAAATTTGCAACCAAAATGATGAATTTTCAACTAAAATGATGAATCTTCTTTTAAAAAAATGTATTTTTAACAAGATTTATTTCAACCAAATAATTGAGTTTTCAACAAAAGGTTTAATTTTCCACCAAGAAGATTGATTTTCTACCAAAAAAAGTCGAATCTTCAACAAAAATAAAATGGATTTTAAACAAAATAGTTGAATTTTCAACTAAAAAAAATCTATTTTCCAAAAAAAGCAGTAGTTAAATTTTGAGTGAAAGGAATGAATGTTTAACCAAAATAAAACAAATTTTCAACAGAATAGTTATATTTTCAATGAACAGAATAAATTTTCAACTAAGAAAGATAAATTTCCAACCAAAACTGGAATAGTTTAATTTTCAGTTAAAAAATTAATTTTTAACAAAGAAAAGTGAATTGGCAACAAATTTTAACCAAAGTGATGAATTTTCAACTAAAATAATGAATCTTTAACTAGAAAAGTTAAATTTTTAATAAAAAAATTAATTAAAAAAACTAAATTTCAACAGAATAGTTCAATTTTCAACCAAAGAGATGATTTTTCAACAAAAATTATGACTCATCAACTATAACAATAAATTTTTAACAAAGGTATTCAGGTTTCAAGCAAGTGCTCAAACTTGTTACTAAGAAAGATGAATTTTTAACGAAGAAGATTAAGTTTCTACCAAAAAGACGAATTTCCAACCAAATAGTTGAATTTTCATTTTAAAAAGATATATTTTAAAACCAAAAAGTTAAACTTTAACCCAAAAATTTATGAAGTAAATAGTCAGTTTAAAAAAATAATTTTCAAAGAAAAAAAAACAAAATTTCAATAAATAAGTTGAATTTTCAATCAAAAGATGAATTTTCAACTAAAATGATGAATCTTCTTTAAAAAAATGAATTTTTAACAAAAGTTCTTGTAATCAAGTAATTGATTTTTCAACAAAAGGATTAATTTTCTACCAAGAAGATTGATTTTGTACAAAAAAAAAGACGAATCTTCAACAAAAATAAAATGTATTTTAAACAAAATAGTTAAATTTTCAACTAAAAAAGATGTATTTTCCAAAAATGCAGTAGTTAAATTTTGAGTGAAAGGAATGAATGTTTAACGAAAATAAAACAAATTTTCAAAAGAATAAATATATTTTCAATGAACCGGATAAATTTTCAACTAAGGAAGATAAATTTCCAACCAAAATTAGAATAGTTTAATTTTAAGTTAAAAAATTAATTCTTAACAAAGAAAAATGAATTAGCAACATATTTTAACCAAAGTGATGAATTTTCAACTAAAATAATAAATATTTTACTGGAAAAGTTAAATTATTAATAAAAAAATTAATTAAAAAAACGAACTTTCAACAGAATAGTTCAATTTTCAACCAAAAAGATGATTTTTGAACAAAAATTATTAATCGTCAACCAAAATAATAAATTTTTAACATAGGTGTTCAGATTTCAAGCAAGTCATTAAATTTTTTACTTAGAAAGAACGAAGAAGATTAATTTTCTACCAAAAAGACGAATTTCCAACCCAATAGTTGAATTTTCATTTTAAAAAGATACATTTTAAAACCAAAAAGTTCAACTTTAACCTTAAAAATTGATGAAGTAAATAGTCAGTTTAAAGAAATAATTTTCAAATAAAACAAAACAAAATTTCAATAACTTAATTAAATTTTCTATCAAAAAAAGACGAATCTTCAACAAAAATAAAATGGATTTTAAACAAAATAGTTGAATTTTCAACTAAAAAAGATGTATTTTCCAAAAATGCAGTTTAGTTAAATTTTGAGTGAAAGGAATGAATATTTAACCAAAATAAAATAAATTTTCAACAGAATACATATATTTTCAATGAACCGGATACATTTTTCAACTAAGGAAAATAAATTTTCAACTAAAGCTGGAATAGTTTAATTTTCAGTTAAAAAATTAATTTTTAACAAAGAAAAATGAATTTGCAACAAATTTTAACCGAAGTGATGGATTTTCAACTAAAATAATGAATCTTTAACTAAAAAAGTTACATTTTTAATTGAAAAATTAATTTTAAAAAAAGATCTTTCAACAGAATAGTTCAATTTTCAACGAAAGAGATGATTTTTCAACAAAAATTATTAATCATCAATCAAAAAAATAAATTTTCAACATAGGTGTTCAGATTTCAAGCAAGTCATTAAATTTTTTACCAAGAAAGAACGAAGAAGATTAATTTTCTACCAAAAAGACGAATTTCCAACCAAATAGTTGAATTTTCATTTTAAAAAGATATATTTTAAAAACAAAAAGTTAAACTTGAACCCAAAAATTGATTAGGTAAATAGTTTTAAAAAATAATTTTCAAACTAGAAAAAAAATAATAAAATTTCAATAAATAAGTTGAATTTTCAACCAAAAGATGAATTTTCAACTAAAATGATGAATCTTCTTTAAAAAATGAATTTTTAACAAAAGTTGTTGTAACCAAGTAATTGATTTTTCAACAAAAGGATTAATTTTCTACCACGAAGATTAATTTTCTACCAAAAATACGAATTTCCAATCATATAGTTGAATTTTCATTTTAAAAAGATAAATTTTGAAACCAAAAAGTTTCACCTTAAGCCAAAAATGGATTAAGTAAATCGTCAGTAAAAAAAAACACTTTTCAAAGAAACCAAAATTTCAACAAATTAGTTAAATTTGCAACCAAAAAGATGAATTTTCAACTAAAATGATGA
>CAKNXH010057960.1:0-32460 GCA_932178445.1 Andricus quercusramuli | reverse complement strand
TATGATAAATAGTAATAAATCATTTATAAATAAATTGACAGTTAAATAAATTAATACATTATATCCTAATTATATTCAGAGGTAAAGTAATCATGTGAAATAGATCTTGTTATTGTTGAATGAAATATGCATTTTACAAGAACCATCAAGATAATTCAACAACAATCAGCAATCAACAATTCGCATAGTTTCAAGTAATAGGTTGACGTCTCGCTTTCGCTAAAGCAAAATCACGGATGATTGATTCACAATTAATTAAATCTAATATGTCCTGCTCTATAGCTATAGTAGCTAAAGCTGATCGACATTCGTGCATTCGGCATTGTATTACGTAGATAATTTTTAATTATCTTCGGTTTCGAAAACGACCTTTCAGCACTTGCGATGGAAACGGGTAAAGTAAGGAGGATTCGAAAAGCAACGTAAGTGTGTGCATAAACTGGCGTTAGGCAGTTTTCGTGAATTTAATGCATGGTGGAATGATGAAATTGAGGCAGCCCAACAAGAAAAAAAAGAAACGTACAAGATAACGTTGAACATCACAGGTCTTAGCGATGAGGAGAGAAATACACTTGAAAATGATTACAGACACAAAGAGAGGAAGTTAAATAAAGATAAAAACAGAACAGAAGAAGAGAAGAAAATACGAAAAGACTTTAAAGGAACCATGACACTATTATTTAAAGAGACGAAGGAAAGTAAAAGTACAGAGTTTTTCGGCATTAGAAACAGCAAAGGTGAAATGCTATATGATACAGACGGGATAATAGACGCTTTGGAAGACTCTTCTAAAGAATTACCAGAAGGTGAAGATTTAGGGCAACAGAACTGCGATGTAGAACATATTGCATTAGAAAACCCAATTGAAGAAGTCTGTGTCACTGAGGTTAGAGATATAATTAGGAACATAAAAAACGGCAAGGCTGCTGGTGTAGACAGTTATAAAATATATTTGAAAATAGTTGTTCGTTGGGTAATGAAAATAACGGAAGAAAAGATATGGAAAGTCCAAAGTGGATTTATATAAGTGTGGATCAAATATTTAGCTTAAGGAAGACCAGAGAAAAAAGTTTGAGAGTAGGGCAGAAAGTTTTCTGTGCATTTGTTGATCTAGAAAAAGCATTCGAATAGGTAAATAAAAGTGAACTTTGGCAAGTCCTTAAAGAGTACATAGTCAATGGATGGCTCCTAAAAGCAATAAAAACAATATATACAGGTAGTAATGCAGTGTAAGAGATAATGCGAAACTGAGTGACTGGTTCGATATTGTGCAAGGCGTGAAATAAGGATGCGTTATGTCCTTATGGCTATTGATCATATTTATGGATAAGTGTCTAAGAATTTCCCTCTTCGATGAAGAAGATTTAGATCTCAAGACAGTGAGGGTACGTGCGTTAGCTTTCGCAGATGACAAGATTTTTATGGCAGAATCGATCGAGTACTTACAAAGAATGCTGAATGAACTAATACAAGCATGAAGAACATGCCTCAAAATTAACGTGAATAAACCAAAAATCATGGTGTTTAAAGGAAGAAGTGAGAAAACAATGTGAAAAATTGTCCTAAATGATGAGGGATTAGAACAAGTTGATAGGTGCGTATATCTGGGTAGCCTATTCACTAGCAAAGGAAAAATAGATGGAGAGTTAGATAGGCGCATAAATGAGGGTAAGAAGCTTACCGGTAGAACAGGGCCCATTCTCAAAAATGAAAACATATAAAAAAACTCAAATGGTCATACCTCATTCTATATTTGTACCGACAGTACTATACAGTACTGCAATGTTCACGAAACGTCGGTAAGATTCCTAGTTTCGCACAGGATTAAAACCCGAAAAAGCTTTCAATTTTAAGCTTATTGTAATGGATCATCGTGAAAGCATTAAATTTATTATTATGAAACTTTATTATTTATCATATTCATATAAATTTTATTAATATTTATAAAAATATTATCGTCATGAAATTTTTCAATCATGTGGTGAGTACGATCATTATTTGAAACTTTGATCCTTTTTTCACCAAGTTTGGTGTTATTATGAGAAGAAAATTATCAAGTTTACATTATTAAATATAAACAAACTTTCGCAACATCTCAACAAATTGGCTTACTCATTTTCAACTTTTGAAAATGGTAACTGAGTGTAAAGGTAAAATCATTACAGTTCGCTTGAAAACATTCCTTATATTCATATTCCTGGACTTGCTCAACAGCTTCTGCAACTTGATCACTTACAGCCAGAATAATCACTTGTGTATCATCACTTTTTTTTTAATATTCAAATAATGAATAATTTTTTTCATTGGCTTCATCGCGTTCAGATTTTCGCTTCCGATATTGAGCACCTGAGAGGCGTTTCGCTTTGCGATCAGCCATCTCAAAATATGCAAACTTTTTTCTCACACGATGTGAACTTCAGAAAAATGTTGTTCTTAATGAACAAGTGCGCTTTAACGTATACACACTTAAACTTGCAGGTCGGTTTTCTTGAACCATGGTGGGGGGATTGCTTTTCCTCTATCTTTTTGATGGTTACTTTCCACGGGTGTCTAGCCAAAATTGTTCCTTCCGCAATTATGATTCGCTTGTCAACAGCCCTTATGCATAAGAAACTACTGTTTCGCTGATACTTGGACTAAGTACTACTAACTTTATTGCTTTAGAGTTTAGCAGCATTACAGTTCAAGAAGTGGATCCACTTTATTGTCGATGCCTGCACTTGCCGAATTAGTTTTATTATCATAACATTTTAATTAACTCATTCAATCTAGACTTCAGACTTTCCTAGAATCCATCTTGAGAAATTTTAGACTTCTTATTTTTTTGTCAATAAGTATATGAAACGATCTTGTTAAGCTGTCGCCCCTTGTCCCTTGCAATGCAATGCACTCATCTCGTTCAGATTTTAGACTCTCCTAGAACCCAATTTAACAAAACTTAAACAATTTTATTTCTGTCATTGAGTATATGAAGCTATTCTTTAAGCGACCGCCGCCCCTCGCCCTTTGCGCCCGGAGGCGGCCGCCTACTCTGCCTCCGCCTGTAGCGGGCCCTGCTTCTCGATATTATGATTGTTAATATTATAAACAAATTTTATTAAAAAATGCATTAATCAGGCATTTTTCGACAGAAAAATGTTTTTTTGCGATGTCAATTTTTCAAATTAGGAACTTTATGATAATTTTAGCAAAATTCATAATATGTGACGTGCGCCGAAGAAAGGGGGCTTACTCTGGAAAGCGAGATTTTTCAGGACGAGCGGTCGAAGTCGACCCGATAGACGCGACTTTTAGAAGAGAGCGAAGAACACGAAATCTTCCCTCTCCGCTTGCCACTACATTCTCACGCATATAGCGGCGCTGCTCACGGACGGGGTGAAGATGAGACGCGGAGATGTAGTGGTGAGTGGTGGGAGGTGTTTCACGGGATCTCGAGCTCTCGAGCGAAAGCACGATTTCTCGGGTACCTGTCAACTCAATTATTAGCAATAATAACGCTCGGAATTTTTTTTCGATGGTTTCATTAAAAAGAGCAACTCAAAAACTATCGAAAGGTGTAAAAACCTCGATTTCGATTTTTCCAGAGTAAGCCCCCTTTCTTCGGCGCACGTCACATATGTTGACAAATTTGGGGCATCTGTCGACGGAAAAATTCTTCTTTTTTTCGATTTCAGACTTTTTAATTGGGATTTTCATAATAAATTCAGCAACATTCATGATAAGTTGATAAAAGAAAAAAGGTCATTCTACTCGATCTTGAAGCTGCAGCCTTATTAAAAGAATGAAAGTGATGAGAAACTTAAACTGAAATGACTGAGATTGAAAGAAAAACTTCTTTGTCCACAAATACCCAAATAATTCATATGTTTATTGAATTTTTTTAAGACATCATTGAATTTATCAACTAAGTATGAGTATTAATGAAATCATCATTAAGTTTCCAATTAAAAAGACGGACATTGTAAAAAAAAACATCTTTTCATCGACAAATGTCCGAATAATGCATTTGTTTATTAAATTTGTTGTAAATATCATAAAATTTATCAACTAATCATGAATGTTGCGAATATATACGACCGTGGTAGCCACGTTACGGCGCGGATTCGATTCCCAAAGCAGCAAGCGAGGCTGGATGTGTTTGCAGATAGCTTCGCTGTTGTTCCTTGGTATACTCTCCCACAAATACCCTACAATTTATTATTAATCCTAAAGTACAGTCGCTAATGACCCTGAAAGTTGATACAACTATAAACATTTAATTAATAAAAGTAAATATAATTGAAATCTAAATAAAAATACTCAATTTCAACACCCCAAAGAACAGGGGAAGAGTTAAAAAATTAACAAATGTTTTCAATCCGATTATTAGAAAATCTTTACCAAAAATAGACTCAAATTGTGCTACAATTTTTATACATTCCCTGATAGCACGGAACGTTCCCGGAACGTGTAAAATGTCTTATGGTTTATCTCATATACCGTAAGCCATGGGTAAGAATGGATGTTATTTTTGAGCTTTGAGTACCGCATATACTATACTATAATATGATATCCGTATCATAAACTGAGATCGATTTTGACCTATCACTTAAGGTTTACGCGATATTCATTGATAATAATAGCAATAACGTTAATTTTAGTTTGGAATGTTCCTGAAACGTTCCCAAGTGCCGGACATTTTACACGTTCCGGGAACATTCCACGAACATTCCGTGCTATTAGGATCCAGATCCAAAATTAATTAGATGACATTTTTAAATCTAGAATTTGCGAAAGCACGTGCTAGATGGAAGTTCACTGAATATCATTAGCTATCGTTTAAATTTTTAGAAGCAGACAAAAAAGGACTGAAAATAATAAAAACCCTGAACTCAATTTTGAAATGACATTTTAAGCATTATATGACTGGTTGATGGTGCTTCGAATTATCTCAAAGAATACATTAACAATTTTAGGCCCGATCGATATAGCTTATATTATGATTGCCGAATATTTGCGAAATATCACCATTTATCATCGCGGACGAAAAAAAGTGACTCATTTAGCACGTCGCCCATCTCGTATCACCTTCCCTAATAGCACGGAACGTCCCTGGAATGTTCCGCGGGCAATTAGTGTGTGTAGATTAAAAAAAAATCAGTTTCATTTTTTAATGTTCTTGAACTACCGTAATCAACAAGAAATCTGATGTGAAACATGAATTTTTCCAAATAAAACCAGTATCTTTTGTGTCAGAAAACCCACATGAAGTGCGAATACTTAGTTTTAAATTCGAATTGTCTCCATTTTTGGCGTCAACCAATCGTCTTATCGGTGACTGCCCCACTCTCTGAAAATTCAAAATGGCGCAGGGCAGTCTTCGTCGCGCGCAGTGGCCAGCGCATGGCTTTACACAATGCCTATTGTTTTTATATTTTCTTTCGATATTTTCGAAAAAGGTGTCAATAATTTTGTGCGAAGACTTGATTTAATAAAACCTATAATTTTAAATTCGGAACTATGAAAATATTGAAATGTATTGTAAATGTGACATACTCTAAAAGTCTAAACAGTTTGTTTCTAACCTACAAAACACATCAACATTACAATTTTTGAGTTTGCAATCTTTACAACGATAACAGCTTTATATTTCCAATGGTTACAACTTCTTTGG
Source organism: Andricus quercusramuli (assembly GCA_932178445.1). Classification (NCBI taxonomy): domain Eukaryota; kingdom Metazoa; phylum Arthropoda; class Insecta; order Hymenoptera; family Cynipidae; genus Andricus; species Andricus quercusramuli. The sequence goes on along the minus strand of CAKNXH010057960.1, from coordinate 26,807 downwards.
ACACTTAAAATCTTTTTCTTTAATAAGAAGGTTTATTTATTTAAAAGAAGACTGTACTTTACCTGATTATACACTTTCGGCATGTGTGATAAGGGTGACAAAAATGTAAAAATGACTTCTGATGAGAAATCGGGGAATGAAGTCGAAAAAAGCAAACGGAAACGTTCAAAACAGAAGGAAAAGGAGATAAGAGAATATGAAAAACTAAAGCAAAAGATAGAAACTTACTACAAGAAGCGTTTAAATGAACACGCAGAAAAATCTTCAACATCTTCACAATCTAAGCCTGGCATGTCTCAAAAGTTCGTACCAATGCTAAGTACCTATTTTAAAACATTAAAATTTTAATTATATTATATTTTTAAGTTTGAAAATGTAATACGATTGTATTACAAATCTGAAACGCTTTTGCAAAAAGTTTTAAATCGCCAAACTATGCGTTGACATTTTTTCATGTTATACATAGTGCTTTTACATATTATAAGTAGTGTTTTAAAGTATTTATCATAAAACTGATAATCAATTATCATTTTTCCGCTATCTGATCAGACTACAACACATTTTTATTAAAAAATATTACAGACGTTTATTTATAACAGCCACCCTTGCTCCAAAACGTCAGTGCTCTATATAAAATATGTAGTGATGTAATATGTTAATAACTCTAGAGCTTTAATTTTATTAATAGTTTAGACAAAAAACTGTAGCTTAATTTTATTTTTAATGTTACATTTTTCTAAAATAAACACCATATTTTAAAAGAACAGTGTAGAAGTCTTTTGCACGTTGCATGTTTATCTATATTACTTTTTTATTTCAAAGAATCTACCAGTGCCTAATGGGTTTGGCTCAAAAAATTTTGCTTTTAGGCTGGAGATTGTTGATGACGGCGTAAGCAAGCCTCTAGAACTAAAAATTATTAATTCAGAATTCAACCGTATAAAAGTAGATATTGTTCAAGTTGTTTCGGAGGAAACTTCTGCTAAAGGTGATATCCAACGTGAAATTATTCATCCTGAAGAGATTACAGTGGAAAGGCGAAAGGGTAATGTGTTATATTTATTTATTTTCAAAATTGTCAAACATTCTCGAAGAATTGTAAAACTTTACGTAGCAGTAGAAAAATGTACAATATTACTTATCTATAAAAAATTACTGTTATTCAATTATTTCAGATGAAGGACTGAAACCCATATTTGATCGTCCGGAAGTTAGGTTTTTTGATCAAGTGCAAAGAGAAAGAGAGAATGAAATATTCAAGCAGAAGCATATTTTTGTACATGAATTGAAGAAATTAGTAAAACTCCTGTTTCCTGATGAACACACAGGCATGTCTATGGATCGACGCAGAAGTAGAAGTAATTCTACGGATCATCGACATAGGCATCACAGCCCACAGAGTCCTTCCACCTCTAAATCTTGGGTTTTATCAGAAAGGTAAGTAAAATATTATTACTTCCTTAAAGTCTCATTAATCAAAGTCTTTAGAATCTTTCTGATATTCACATTTTCAATTATAAATTAATCTTTTTACGATTCTCACATAAAACAGCACAGTATAGTACTTTGGAATTTTAAACGCATCAAATTCAATTTTTTTAATTTTGTATGCTTCATTCAAAAAATTCCAAATTACCGCTACACTATTGTAAAAATTGTTCAATTTTACATGCTTCTAACAAAAAATTTGAAATTGGAAAAAAGCGGAAACGAAGAAGTTCAAAGGAGATTAAAATGAGCTCTAACCTTTTTTTACATTTTCATCTCAATGCAAAAGTATTGTTTTCAATTGCTTACTGCGACAGGATTCCAAGTTTAATACTAGATTTAATGAATGCTCACTGATTATATTTTTTCATGCTTTCTGAAAGACATTCATCCTTTTACTCAGAAATCCGAAATATGTACTGAGTTTCAATTTTAATCTAAATGAAACTTCTAAAGTTGTAATTCAAGACTGAAAAAATTGTACCATTTTAATTGAGAAAACTAAACATGGAATAATTTCTCCTTAGAGACAATTTTTAATTAATAACGTTTGAAATTGAACAGTTTTTTACTTCGTGAATCCGTATTTAGAGTTTTAATTTTTTACATTCTCATTCATGAGAGTGTAATGTAATCGTCCAAATTTTCGATCTCTGGATTTTAACGGATCTTTACGTTCCGGCACTCATAAAATTTTGTCGGTGTCTGTCTGTATGTATGTATTTCTATCTGTATGGTTATCCGAATGTTGTAGCCACGCTAACTTTTGAATGATTTGTCCAATCGAGTTAGCCTTGGATAAACTTTTTGAGGGTCCTAAAATGAAGGTTAAGTTCGTTAACCACATATTTCCAAACAAAATAAAAAATAGATTAAAAACTGTCAATCAAAATTTTTACTAGTTTTTACATGGTTTTAATTTTCAAAAGCAATCGTCTGTATAACCTAGCTGCTGAGCGCGAAGCGCGAGTATCGCAATGCGAATGTAATCGTTAAGGCCGTAGGTGCTTTGAGAACCCTCTTCATAGTCAAATTGAAAAAAACATGTTTAGTTCCACTTTATCATTGTAGTTTATGAGGGGTTTGAATCACAGTTTTTGATTTGTGCGCTCAAACCGGGTCCATTTTCACGTTATCTGATAATAAAAATTAGTGCAAAGTAAGGAGAAATTATTAAAGTCATGATGAAAAATAAAATTTTTGCAACACCCACCTCGAAAGTTGACGTTTTCATGCTTGTAAATGGTGCCCAAAGGACCTTATTTGGGCAGACTGTGTACGAAACCATTTTCGCGCATACTTAGTTAGAAGATGGCTTTCTTCAGACACTAGTGAAAAAGCTACGCATGCGCTCTTTCGAGATGAGGCACTTTAGACACTGGCATAGGTAACTTTAAACACTGGTGTTGGTATCTTCTTGAAATAAATTTAGATTTAACTTGAACAAATGTTTTAATGATTAAAGTTTGTTCTTTAGGGTTTCGCAGCCCCCCACCCCCGCCCGTGCAAAAGAGCATACACGAGAACATTTTTTTTTAAATAATTTTTTTTCCAACAAATTTTTTTCATCAAATTTTTTTTTTCAGAAATTTTGTTTCTTCAAAATTTTTTTTTCAAAGTTTGTTTTTGCACACATTTTTTTCAAACATTTTTTTCACAACATTTTTTTCACCAATTTTTTTTTCAAAATTTGTTTTCAAAATTTTTTTTCCAATTTTTTCAAACATTTTTTTTTTTTAATTTCTTTACTCCACTCTATACAATATAAAATTAGCATTTTTCGTTACCTCCTCCTAACAACTTTTTCGGACGGGCGTTACAAAAAATAGCGTGTGATACACGTGCGCATAGGTGATTGTTAACTCGTGTGATTGCATCATTCGCCTGCGGTTCGAAGCACTCGTCTACGTTTTCGCAATCGCTTCGTTCATGCGCTAACCACCGACTCATGCTTCGAGCCTCTGGCTTATCCTACAAAATCCTCACTCGCACACAATCACCTATTTTGTGCACTTGTATTACAAATAACTATTGTGCATTATTTCGCAATATTTTAATAAGCAGTACCAGTTCGAGGTACAGAAATAAATATAATGTTTATTAGATATAGTAGTGTTGAACATAATGTAGAAATGTTCACATTCTGGAAAAAATCGAGTGAGAAACACGAGATACGTGATAAGAAAGTGTTCCTTAAAGCCGAAGAATCTTTAACAAAAGAGAATTCCTAATCATGAAATTACAGTTGTTGACGCTTTGACCTTTAATTTTAAAAGGTCTGTGCACAAATGTGTGGAAAATATAAAGACCGAGCGCTTAGCGCGAGGTAAATACATTATCGAGCACGAAGTGCGAGATGAATACATTCTCGAGTGCAATGAGAATGTGCCCGCACAGAGGGCATATTTTTTCAATTGCAAGCAAAGTCCAAGGTGAAAATTTTGTCGAAAATGTTTAAAATGGATTAACTTTAAATGACGGTCTTCTCCATCTTTCTTCTATTCCCCTTTTTCTCCTGTTCTCAAGAAACTTTTCCTTTTTCTTACTTTTCGCTTAAATGCGAACTGAATTAATAGAACCCAATAAGAAAATCCAGCTAATTTTTTTAAGCTCATTCCTTTTGGTTCAAAATTCGACTATTTGGTTGAAAATTTAATAATATCGTTGAAAATTCAACTATTTTGTTCAAAAGTCATCTTCTTTGGTCGAAAATTTAACTGTCTTATTGAACAGTTTTCAGATAGAAAGCTCATCCTTTTGAATTGAAAATTCCTCTTTTACAGTATAACAGTTATCTTTTTGAGTGAAAGTTCATCTTTCTTGTTCAAAAATTAACTTTTTTGTTAAAAATTTAATTACCTTCTAACAAAATCGTATTTTTGGTATAAAAACTGTTTGGTGAAAAATTAATTTTTGTAAGTGAAAATTCAACTTTTTTGTTAAAAATTCATCTTTCTTGGATGAAAACGACCTATTTGTTGGTTCAAAATGCAACTGTTTTTGGCTGAGGTTTAATCTCATTTATTTGAAAATTTGACCATCTGGTTGAAAATTCAATTATTTCGTTCAAAAATCATCTTCTTGGGTCAAAAGTTCCACTTCTCTGTAGAACATTCGTCTTTTTGGATAGAAAATTCATCTTTTATGATGGAAAAGTCATCTTTCTTTGGTTGAAAATTCATATTTCCACGTTGAAATATAACTGTCGTGTAAAAATTTCGCCTTTTTGCTTGAAAAGTCAACTATTGGGTTAAACTAGCTGTGAATTTGATCTCGGGTGTTCCCAATTTGTCTGTCCTTACAATTTTATGGTGCTCATTTGATAAGTGTAAAAATAGTAAAAATAAAAAAATAAAAATAGGTCAATGAAAACGTCTGAAATCAAGGAGCCTTTTCTATTCTTGCATGAGCTTCAAATTATTTTAATGAAACAACTTTTTCAAATTATTTAAATAATCATAACTTCCGTATTCTTCAATAGAATGTATTAATATTATAGGTCAGTCGATTTGCCATGCATCTTTTCTACTCTTGCATCAACTTTAAATTATGCGATTAGGAAAATTTTTACCATAAAATCGATTTTTCAAATAATGTAAACGACCATAACTTTTTTACTCTGCAATAAAATGTAATAGTATTATATGTTAATCGATTCGACTCGAGTTAAGAAATCTTTGATATTGTCACATCAACTTTGAGTTATATTAATTTTGGTTGAAAATTATTCCTTTTTTTTTAATTCAACTATTTGGTTGAAAATTCATCCTTCTTCCAACAAAATTAACACCATCTTCAATAATTTTTACCCTGATCAACAACAAAAACATCATTCTGGAAAGTTATGTACTCTATATTCCTAAAGAAATAAAGTTATTATTTGAGTCATGCAGTGATTGATACTATTTTTTTCATTGCCTTTAAAATTTTAGTGCGACGTTTTGAGGAATTTTTTTGAAATGCCATGTGACTAATGCGACTTTTTTAAAGCTTTCTAGTAGATCCGTGGCCTGAAAATGTTTAGTATGTTACTGTTAAAGTACTACTTATCAATCAAGCGTTTTCATTTTTTTGACTAGGTTGGAATCAAGCAATGAATACAAAAGTCCTGGTGAACTGGAAATTACGACTAATGGAGAAACTGTTAAAAACAGTGAGCTTCAAAATGACATCAGTTCTGAAGAGGGCTCGTTGTCGAAACGAGAAGGCAATGCCATGTTCGTAATGCTCGATGAATGGCAAAAAGAAATAGATGGTCGAAGAGAAGGAACTGCTGCAAGTAGTGAAATTCAACGTGATGATAGTTCTGATGAGGTTCCACTGAAAAAACAAAAGGGTAGAGTGTTGTCAACTTTTTAAATATTTTCCAAGGTAAAGAAGAGTTATTAAAAAGGTTGGGAAACATAGTCCTATTTCATACGACTATTATTTTATCGTTCTATATTTTTCTCCTCTACCTTCGAGTAATACTTACCGTGATTAAATGATAATAACGAGGATTCAATTTTTTTAGTTGAAGAAACAAAGCCTCTTGATCGTGAGGAAATTAAGTTGCTTGATGAATGGCAGAAAGAAATAGATGCACGAAGACTGGCATGTTTAAAGCAATTGGAAAGAGATAGAAGTAGACGGAGAAGCAGAAGTAGGAGTAGAAGTCTGTCGCCATATTATCGAAGTAAAACTTACGGCTCAACATCCAAATCGTCGTTCATCTTAGAAGAGTAAATATCCTATTAACAAATTATAAACATATTAAGAATAATATTAATTCATCCTAGGGCACAATAATGATATTTTACATTAAAAAAGGCTTGCGGTTACGATAAATATTAAATAAATATAGCATTTGTCAAATTTTATATTTTACAGCTTAACTAGGGAGGAAATGCTTGATCGTGAATATCGAGAAATGTCGAGAGAACGACGTGAAAGAAGAAGAGCTTCTGAATTAGCTCATTACATGGATCGAATACCCATTCCAGCATATTATGATGTAAGAAAAAATATATTCAGACCTGTATTTTCTTTATGTAGAACGGTGGTGCGGCTATCCAGGCATTTTATTTCAATTTGTAGATTATTATACCATAAAGCCATTACCCTTTCGGGGTAAGCGTGACTCCCTCGGTGAGGAAGGGCCTTACAAATTCATCATGTGAAGCTCCCCACTCGGGCCCATTAGTATCCAAGGTCTAAAGTTTCAGATTTCATTCACTCCACTGACACTCTTTTTATAAACTATTTTTCGCCACACTTTTCTGTCCTGGAATACCTCTGTAGCTTCCTTCACGTCCATGCATTTTCTCATGCAAGTTCTTGTGTTTCTATGGCTTCTTATGTCTCTTCGAATTAGGTTCTCATTCATACATTCTAACCATTCTTTCCGCGGTCTGTCTCTAGGCCATCTTTCAATGTCTCAACATGCCCAAACCATCTTAACGAATTTCTTTCACATATGTCAACTAGTGTCTCCTCTACACCACATTCTTTGAGGATTATCTCATTACTCACTTTATCCATCAGTGTTTTGCCGCACATCATGCGCAGGAATTTCATGTTAATCGCGTTAATCTTACTCCTATTCTTTTTTTGGTAGGTCCAGGACTCGCTACCGTACAGCACAGTCTGTATAAATATAGAATTTTGTATTGCTCTTTTTGCTTTACTTGATATATTTTTACTTTTGATAATGGGCCCTGCTCTGCCGATAACCTTCTTACCCTCGTTTATATGCCTATACAACTCTCCATCTATTTTTCCGTCATTAGTGAATAGGCTACCAAGATATAGAATGTTTCATATTGTTTTCTCATCTTTGCCTTCAAACATCGTAATGTGTGTTTTATTTACGTTAATTTTGAGGCCCATGTTCTTCATGCTTGTATTCAGTTTGCTTAACATTCTTTGCAAGTCTTCGATTGCCTCAGCAGTTACAACCTTATCATCTGGAACGCTGATCCACGAACATTCATTGTTCCGAGATCCACACCTTCTTCGTCGAAGAGGGACATTCTTAGACACTTGTACATGAATATTATAAACAGCCATGAGGACATAACGCATTCTTGTCTAACACCTTGCATAATATCGAACCAGTCACTCAGTTTCCCATTAATCCTTACACTCGCTTTGCTACCAGCATATATTGTTTTTATTGCTTGTAGGAGCCATCCATTGACTCCGTACTCTTTTAGGTCTTCCCGAAGTTCACTTCTATCCACCTTGCCAAACGCTTTTTCTGGGTCAACGAATGCACAAAAAATGGTTTTCCTTACTCTCAAACATTTTTCTGTGATCTGTCTTAAGCTAAATATTTTATCCCGACATGATCTTCCTAGCATGAATCCACTTTGGACTTCCCATATCTTTTCTTCTGTTATTTTCATTTACCTACGAATAAGTATTTTCATATTTCGAAATTCGTTTAGACCCTTTTTCTAAAAATGTATTCCCGAGCGACTGCGTGACTTATTTTGTTGAAACATTTTACTTTCATAAATTGAAAGCCTTTTTTGTTTCAACAGACTATGCCTTTAAGGATGATGCCAATGCGTCCGCCTCCAATTAGAACATCTATCTTTCCTGGTGGACCAAGATTGCCCTTTCCAGCGAGAATTATGTATCCGGCAATGAGACCACAGGTAAGAACCTACTTTTTTGAATTGTTTCTTTAAAAGTTGTTCTCGTAAAAAAAATTGAAAGCTAATTTTACTATTGTCCTTACATATTATACCGTCGAGTCTAAGAATCTTTAGATATTAAAAACTATTTTCAATTAGTTTACTTGGAAAACAAATATTCTAGGTTATAAAAAAATGTCAATGATTTTACCGGCATTTCCTTTTTGTTTTTATAGATTTTTCCTCCGGGGACGTGATGGTGGTGTGATATGAAGGATCTGACTTTGAAAATATGTGTGAAAAGCATTACAGAGCATATAGACCTAATATGCTTCTAAATCGATGCAAAAAGGCGTTTCTATTTTTCAAAATGTCAGGTTTGATTTTTTTTAACTTCATGTTTTATTGCTTGCCAACGTGATTGTTTACACTGCAGTGTATTAACAGTACCGCGGATTTTTGTTGAAGAATTGTGATATAGATATCATCGGTTATTTCGTCTTTTTAAAGGCATAGATCATTGTTGCAGATCTAGGCCTAAGTCAACAATAGCCATATACTTTTTAAGCATCGCTCTGTAGGTATAGATATTATGTGATGTAATTTAATATTAATTAATTTAAATTATAATTAATTCTTAACAAGGGGTCTGAATTTTTTGTGTGAATTTCCTATTTTTAAATTAATTTATCTTTATCGTTTCTTATATTTTTGTTAAGGAACTATTTTAAGCATGTCTTTTAGATTTTGTAAATTAAAAGTTAAATTAATTAAAATATTTATCAATAAAAAAATTGTTCGTTGCAACTTTTATTACTAAAAAAACGTTACAATACAATACATTCAAATTGGAAAAAGTTCAAATCAAAACGTTGACTGTTGTGCAATTTGATTGTAAAGAATAGATTATAGAACAATGATTACAAATCAAATGCAAGCCTTCAAAATTCATCAACATTTGAAATTTTCGAACATGAACAATTCCAACATAAAATTTTTGAAAATGCACCGTATAAAGTTTGAAACTGAACCAATATAAAATTAAAGAATTGCAAACTAAACGTAAAGCGTTTAAGTTTGATTTCCAAAGTGCTAACGTAAAAAATTAGAAATACTGAAACATCATCAATTCTTTTAAACTTTCAATCAAAATTAATGATTTCAAATTCCAATAAAACTTGACATTTCTGAAATTCAAATTGCAGCCTTTTCACGGCGGGCAAACCTTCAACAATGCGGTCAAAATAAATATAAATGATAATCTAACGCCGCTTTTATATAATTGGATTTTGAAGTCGCTGATTACGAATTTCGCAATAAAAATTCACAGTCCAAAATGTCGGATGCAAAAAGGTAGACAATTTTACTTTTAAAAAACGTGTTATCAAAAGTTTTCAGGGTCTTTGATTACGAATTTCGTAATAAAAGTACATGATTGAAAATAGCAGATCTAAAATGTCGCACAATTTTACCAAAAAATGGGGATTTTAATAAAAATTTGTTATAAGTAGTTTTTGAGGTTGCTGCACGAATTTCGCAATAAAAGTCTAGAATTCAAAATTATGAAACTTTTGTTTAACAATCACAGAATTCGTACGATTACTTTTTATAATATTTCTTGACTTGGCTAGTTATTATTCTCATTGTTATAATTATTATTCTCCCCCAAGGCAACTTTCTCATGGAGTACCTAATAAAGCTTTCTTCTTGTACTTTTGATTTCTATGTCTAAACTTTAACGTAATAAAGAAAATACCATAATTCAGATTCTAAACTTTAGTTGATACCAGGAAGATTTTGTTAGATTTCTTCTATTGGTGAGCCGGAAAGAAGGTAGTTTGGAAATCTAATTTTTAATTGTGAATTTTCTCATGCTCTGATTTCGGTGTATAAAATCATTCATAGGAAAGTAGATTTCATTTCGATCTTAAATAAGATATATATTATTTATATTTTATCTACAAGATTATGGTTAGTTAGACACAAATCTAGTCATAACTTTAAAAGTCGCATAAGATTTATACAGAGGTCTTAAGGAAAATAGTCCATGGAACTTATTCGTCAAAGAATAAGCTTATACTTTAAAAAAATTTTTTGTTACATCTCAGTTTAACGAACTTACAGCAGTCAATTGCATAATATAATGGTTAAGTTATTATTTAACATTGTAACATACATTTTAGGTACATACGATACAATTTAATTTAAGGGTTTTCCCACTTTTTCAGGATTCTGTCCCACTTTGCTATTGAAAAAAATTAAACAATTTAAAAATAACTTTTCGAACTGAATAATTGTAATGTTTCCATTAATTGTTAGTGTTAACTAATATTTGAAAATACAGTTTTTAATTAGGAATAATTTAGTGTTTAATACATTTTTAAAGAATTTTTGATTAAATAAACCCGTTTTCAAAAATGTGTTTCAATTTTGCCTTGTTTCAATTTTGTAAAGAATTAAATGGTTAAAACAATTACGAATAAAAAATACAAATTAAAAGGGGTGCCTTTGTCCCGGAACGGAACACATACTGGTGTGAGACAGGACACTTTAAATATTAAGTATTCTCGAATTAAAAAAGTAACTTCATTTTCTTTCTAATCTTTTGGATAAATGAATCGTGATAAACACTAAAATTTTTTGAAAATTAAGTACAATTTAATTGATATAATGACAAAGCAAAAACAATTAGTTTTGCAACAAAATTTGAATGTAAATATTTATTCATTCGAATTAAAAATAAGTGTGGAATATGATAGTGAAAATACTTCTGAAAATGATTGTACAAACCTTGACGGCGAGCTTGACGGTATATTGAGCTATATTTGGTAATTATTTAGCATGAAATTTATCTGTGGATTAAAGAAATCGCTTCAAATTTTAACAGATGTTGATATACTGCTGCATTTATAAGAGATCCTGTTTAACAGAGTTTTGTGAACTGCAAAACGGTTTAAAACCTGTTTCCCTATACGAAGATGTTAAAATTATGAAAATATGAATATTTTTAAATACAATTTGTTAAGATGTGCAAAATTAATATTCAGCAAGATAAACAGTTATAGCTTATGGTTAAGTGAAAATACTTCATTGAAATTTGAAGAAATTTCCTACTTAAAATACATTTCAAATGCAATTTTGTTCAGTTCTAGGTATATTGATATTTATTGTTTAAATTTGAGCAATTATTAATTTATTATTCAGTTCAAAATCTTTCAAATTGAAAAATGTGAAGAATAATCTCTTGAAATTATGAACGATTTTAATTTAAAACCAATGAAATCGAAGAATATAAAAGTTCAAATAAAAACATGTAGCAATAATTTCAAATGAAAGCTTATTATAATAATGTAATTTCGAAATTACATAATTTTAAACTGGGAAAATTTAGTTTTAAGCAATTTCCGCAGACTCACCATACTGCGGGACTAGTGGGGCAGTATTTAGAGTTACGCTACTGCACATAATTAGCAATATAAATGATAATTCCCAATCTAAATTAGATTTTGGAGTTTTAAGATAACATCTGAGTACCCTATCTCCTATTTATTATTACGGACCTGCACGATTGTGATTGGTTCGGTCGGAGGGGATCGGCGTTTGGAGATTGGAGAAGAAGAGAAGAGTGCTTAAAAAAGGACAAGTGCATCAGTCCCCGCGCGGTAGTTGTGGTGTGTGTTCCATTGGGTTAATTCTTTTTTTCGATTTATAACCTAATTTCACTTCGTTTTTCGAAATCGTGAGAACATCAATCCCTGTTGTTTTGTTTGTGAATTAAGAAGCATTTGAAACAAAAAGTTGTCTGCAGCCGGCTGTTGTTTTGTATAGGCGTATTATATACGTAGTTTATGTCAGGTTATATTACTTCCACGTGCAGAGAAAAATAAACATCTAAGATATATATATACAAGACAAGTGAGAATATTTCCGTAAAAATTATCTTACGAGTGCTGAAGTTTAGTGAAATTGTTGTGTATTTGAAAAACTGGATCCACGCGAAAGGTAACTTTAAAAAAATATTATATTTTATAAAATGAATCATTCATGTTGTATGATTTCACGAATATGAATTTTTAATTTTTATAGTGTTTGAAGTGTTTTCCACTTCTTTTTTTTTTTAACACAACCTATCAGTACTTCATTGTTGTGGATAAAATACCATAATATTATAAATATTAGGACGTTAAACTTTTCAAGTTTGACATCAGTTATTTCAGGGGCGTAAGAGTAAAAGGTGTTTCACTTTAAACGACTGTTTAAAAATCAAAAATATTTTAGATTCATAATTTATAACGTTGACGTTAGTTGTGAAAAAATGTCTGAAGGTAAAAATTGGATAAACATGACATGGCCTAAAACTCTTAAAGATTAATTTAAACATAATAAAAATTTTTCTTCCCTAGAAATTGTAATTTTTGTTAATGATGTTTATTTATATTATTTTTTAAATGCCTTTGATCCATCTTTGGTTTTAATGAAAGTTCTAAAATCCCTTTTTCATTATTAACCTTATTTTTTATTGTAATAATTTGTAAATTAATGTATCTTATAAAATTACGATCACCCGGCAGCCATATCTTAACTTTCAACATCCCATTCCAAGCCCCCTCAGCTTCTACCGTAACCAAAAGCATTGTCATTCATAGAATTCATGTTTTATTTTTAGAATACGAAACCTCTGCCTGATGCAACTTTACCTTGTTTGATACCTACTGTTATACTGTCAAATATATATTTTTTAATTTCTATGATGTCCATTTTACATAATTCTGATGTATTTTTTCTGCGAGAGTCTCCGGAAAGAAGAAGTACATTAAACCGCATTTTTCTGTAAGAATGTATTTCTCAATTTTCTTACTTAAAAACTAATTTTTTTCTAATGTTTGTTGTTATTGTAATAGTACACATTTAAGAGTATGTTAGGCTTCCTTAGCTCCTTTTATTCAATTTTAAAAACTTTTTACTCGATATCTCGGATAAGTGTTGCATGCTCATAGGGGCATTTGGAACTTACGGTTATGAGCCCTATCAGTTTCTTCCAGTTTTTCTCTACGATATTTTTTCAAAAAGTGCATGAAAGTGGCGCTTGTACGTATCTGTGAAGTATGCGCAAAGTGCCAGATTCCTCTACTGTGATATTGGTGTGCGGGAATATGGTATTCCCGAACGCTGAAATTTCGGGAAATGACAAATTACATGGAAACGAACGTCTGTACACTCTTCTTTTTTGAAAAATAAAATGTATTTTTAAGTAAAAAATACAAAATTGGAAAATGGACAATACCAAATTCAAAGTGTACATTGTACGATTTTCAACTCAATTTCAAATTTGAATCCTGTGAATCCAGTAATTTCAAATTGTACCTTGAAAATTGGTCAATTAATCAATTTTGACGTTCCACAAGTAAATGATCCATTTTGTCAATCTTAGTTTAGGAGATATTTGCGTTTTTGTGAACAAATATAAAAAATATAGATTTTGGGTTTTCGATGGGAAATCATATTTTAATGTATTACTTTTGTCCTGGAAGTAACCGGAAGTAGGTAGATTTTACATTCTTAGTGTATACAGATACGGCATTTTTTGCCGTATTTTAATTTTGCAGTACGGCATTTTAGTGACTGGTCACAGAAGTGAGAAGAGTGATCTATCACATCTCGAACCCCTTTTCCAAGTCTCCCTTTAAAAAATATGAGTCTTATAGTGACTGGTCACAGCAGAGTGATCCTGAGGATTTGTGATTAGAATCTGAAGATAAACAATCCGCAAATTAGTGGTAAAGTGTATTATTGTAGGAATAGTGAAGCGATGAGCAATTCTTTAGCGTGATAATGTTGTTGATTATATGACACTGTGTGTGTATTTATAGCTAAATATTTCTCATTTTATGATAACATAGTAAAATATTCTTCTATTTTTCCAAAGTAGCAAAAAATATAATCGGAACAGAAAGTTCCTTATTGACAGAAAAAATTTGCCGGACTAGAAACTTTAAATACGGCAAAATTTGCCGGAGCTCAATACTCGTCCTTTTATATTTTAAGGCAAAATATAACGTGTGTGCTTATGGCACTCGCTAACTTTAAATAAGTTTTTCCTGAAAAACTGTTTGACGAAATTCCAATTTCAAAAGTGCTCGGTGCCTCGTCTTTCAACATGGGGAGTTGTTTTGGGCCTCCCATTTTGGAAATTTATCTGGCTTATCTGTCTTTTTATGTTAAAAATTCAACAATTTGGAACTTGGTAGCGTTCAAAGTTATTGCAATGCACTATATAAAACTGGAAGCATTTTTAAAACTGAAAAATGTTAGTGCAATTTCATATTAAAAGTGTTCACAATTTACAAAATTTAAATGTGTGTAGTATTCGCAATTGTAATTACACGTAAATAAAATCCAAAAATATCCAAATGAAATTTTCAAAATCTGAAAGAAACGTTCATGACTTAAAAATTCAAGGTAAACAGTATTCAAATTAAAAAAAATGTTTAATTTAAAATTGCCTAAAAGCTTTTAAGTAATCAAAATTCAATATAAGTTGGAGATTGTGCAATCAATATTGAAAAATGATTAAATGAAGCGTTGAGAATTTGAATAATTTCAAATGAAAATATTAAAAATTGCATAATTTCAACATATTGCAGTAATTCACAATTGTCAAAGCTTCTACTTCTTAATTATTATTTATATTATATATAACTTTAATTAGTCGCAATAACCCATGTGCATTGTGCAGTGTGCATAAATTGCAGAAGTTATGTATCTTCTCGGATTATCTTGTTTATTGAACTCCAATATCTTTTTCTCCAAAAGAAAATATAATAATAAAGTAAGGATAATAATTTAATCAAGAATTATCAAGAGAATTAATAAAAATAAATCGAATTCATTCTATATGCTTTTAATGTTTCAATTCATTTTAGACACCACACGCGAAGCTGGCCGATTCTTCCAAATTCGAAATTCATTCCTAAAAAAGTACGAAAATTACTAGTGACGATTGCTGAGATGGATGAAGGAACTTTGACAGAGTTTGAGGAGAGTGTGTGCTTCGATATGGATGATCCAGATTTTGCTCCTTTGGATCACAGGACTTCCGCAAAAACTGCCCTTCACGGGATGAATTTCCGGGATGTGGGTTTCACAGTTAAGAAATGTGAGCAACAATAAACAGATATAATGATTATTATCCTCTTACCTAACGTTATTTCGCCAACTTTATGGCGAGAAACGCTATTTTCACTCTATAAAACTAATTGTCGTTACACTTATTTTTATAGTCAAATAAGTACTCTAATAATTAAAGTTAAGTGTTACAAATAATGATATCACAATTTGGTTGTTATAAAATAAGAACTTATTCACTAATATTTTAATAAAATAATACAACAATATAATTTAAAACGTTCATTGCACATATTTTCTATTTTTTAAACAAAAAATATAAAAAAAATTAGTGTGGCGCCTGGAATTATATACTTTGTATACCAGAAAAAAAACGGAAAATGCCAGCGAACCTATATTTAGACCGAGAATTTATAAAAATTCTAAGTATTAGTCTGAAACCCGATCCATTCACTTGGAATGTTATACTTAATATATGATATCGCATGAAATTATGCAATTGTCAACAATTTCTACGTGCGATTTTGAAAAACTACTACGATCGCAATTTAAAAATCTTGAATTTTGAAATCCTTAAGTTCAACTTTATTGTGTGTAATTCGAAAGGGTACAAAGGTACAAGTATAATATTTTTAAAACTGCAACATTTCAAATGCTTCTTTCCGAAATAATTATAACTTTTGGGGATGTTAAATTAAAAATATTTGTAGATGATTCTATACCAATCTATTTAGATTATTAAATTTTCCAAATAGGAAAAGAAAACAATCCAGAATATTCAAATGTATCTATAAATTAACTAAATTCAAAATAATACTCTTTACAAAAATCTCTTGATAAAAAAAGGAAGAAAAAAAGATTTCTTACAATAAAATTGAGGTAAAATTATGTAAACTCAATTGAAAGAAATCTTAAATTATTTATAAGCAACCCTGTAGATTGAAAAGAATCATGAGTTTAGTGTCTCTATTCAAAAATGTTTTGAATTCAGATGGAAGTGAAGTTCATTTTATCATGAATAATTTTCGCAAAAAAGCTAGAAAAAGATTGTTCAATGAATTTTGAAGTATTTTCAATCTGTCGAATCTTAATTGTCCTAAATTAACAATGGTTCAGTTTTTAAGACCCAAATATTAAAAATGGACACAATATTGAAAGCTTTCAATTTTTTCATTTTATAATATCATGCACTTCAAAATTTACAACTTCATTCATTCCGTTTTGAACATTTTGATATTATAAATTTACAAATTTCAATTATGAATACTGATTTCTCATCTTGAAAAATTTTAAACAACTAGAAAGAAGTGGGAAATGCTTGAGAATTTTTTCTGACACGTGTTTAAACTCTGATAGTAGTTATAATTGAAACTTTCCACTAGTGCTCACCGGTGCGAAACTGATTCAGGGTATCATGTTTTGTAACACAGACAGTATATAAATAATAACGAGGGCAATTAGCACTATCTGTATATATTTTAAAAACACACACTTTTGTTTACATGTTGAATCACATCTCAAAATACAAAAACCATATTGCCAATGACTTGTACAAATGGAAAAAAATAGATCATGCTATAAAATAATAATTGATTTGTACTAAAAAATTTCAGTTGCAAAAATAAATGAATCTCATACATGAAATGTAAAGAATGAGAAGTGAGTAGATAATAAGGTAGACCAAGAAAACTGCACAAAATAAACTTCCTGTCTCGCTGAGAGAAAGAGCATTTTTGACATTTTTATTTTCACATTTGAAAAAGTTGTATAATTCAAAATAAGACGTGATCAAAATTAGATATTTTAAAATCATGCCTTTAAAGTTTAAAACTACAAATGTTTAAACTTGAAGTATTGAAATCTATATAACAATTTTTTAATTTGCGAGTATTTAGAAATATGTATATACAATATTGCAAGTTGATCATTTAACCAAACAATTCAAAGTTGAAGCATTTAATATTGTTAAATTTCAAATTGAGAGAGTTTAGAATTAATGATTTTAATTTCACACTGGATAAAATGGAGTGTACAGTTTAAATACCACTTTGGAAGCTAAACCACAGGATGGCGATCTAAAAAAATTAGGTTAAATATCTAGTTATTAAGTTGTAAAGTCCGGATGTTAATTTTTAAAATCCTGGATTAAAAAACTTAGAATTTAGATTGTACGGCTTAATATCTACACTCTGCATATCGCTATTGATGACGCATTTTTCTTAGTGCAGGATCTACAAAATGAGGCACTTTAAAAATTGAGGAAACCCCATTTCTAATTTAAAATGTAAGATTTTTTTTATAGTTTGAAAAAAGATTATAAGACACACAATTTTCGACCAAACTTTCTTTCTGTAACAAAGCACATAAAATAGAGTGCCATAGAGAAATATGCTTCGTTACTAATATTTAGCAACTTATTAATTCAATTTTATTAATAAATATTAGATCAGTGAACACTTTAGTAAAAAAAATGATTAATGCAAAGTAATCCAAAAGCTGAAAAATATTGATATAGTTACACCTAATATCTTGAAGATCACTTATATTTCCGACAACTCTTAAAAATATTATTTTTAAATATAAAAATATATCTTCTGGTAAAGTCGCGTCCTGAAGAAAAAAAATGATTTTACTCAGAATCGAAATGTTTGAAGAATATAAATAATTTATTAATTGCATGTTTGTGCGTTTGACTAATGAAAGATTAAACTAAAATAATTATTTTCTTCGTTTTTTTTTTGCGAACAGGATATTAGGTTTCCTCCAATCAGGGGTTAATTAAGATACTATAATCGATCACGACTAACATTAACTTTTTTCGGGAAGCTCTTTAATTGTCCCTTACCGTTGTTCGACCTCAAAATGCACAGGAATGACGCAAGTATATCGTAGTGCGACAATCGCAAGTACGAGAATGCAATTACCCATGCAAATTTATTACTTTGTGATGTATATTCACTTCGACTTGCACACGCGTGCCTCGTGATTGTCTCTAGCAATGCAAAATTTCCGGCAAAATCGTTGTAATCTCATGACTTGTCTCTTCCTTAAAGTTCAAGCTCAAAACGACGCTGACAGAAAATTTTTATTTTTTAGGAATCTTTCAAAGATCATCTGACAATCGTATATTCGAAGAAATATTCTGAGCTTGAATCAACTTAAAACTGACGTTTATTATATTTTTATTAAATATTTTCATAAGATGCTTATTTAAAATAAATTTCGTCACATTTAATCAATTAATTTTTTTATAAAATTGAATGCGGCATCTAGTCGTCTTGAAAAACTGGAGGAGCTTGAAAAGTGAATGAACTCTTATGAAAAATATTTGACTATCTCATCCCGAATTTTGGAACGATAAGACACTTCGAAAAATTCTAGGAAAGAGTCATTCAAGTATAGAAATCAAATCGAGTTAAATTTCTCAGCTACATACAATCATGCAAATTATTTTAAAAACAAAGAATAGAAAGTAAAAAGTTTGATCAATTGTGCGTTTATAATTCTAAATTATATTATTTTTAAAGTTGTTATTTCAAATAAAGAAGTAGAATAGAGATAACATTTTGTATAACGGCCTCCAGATAGAAGATTCGAAGAAAAACAAATTATTTCAAATTAGACTAATTAAGTTCAAAGAAGCCTCGGTGGCTCAGACGATAGCGCGTCGGACTTCCATGCAGGAGGTATAGGGTTCGATCCCTGAGCCGGGTACCAATGGAATTTTTTCTATGTACTTCTACCGGGGCTTCGGTGGTTCGGAACCCACCTTAAACTGTAGGTCCCCTCAGAAAGAGCTGATATCGTACCAAGGTGGGGCTCCATGTTGAGGGGACTAGCCTTGGAGGTCGAAGCGTTTTCTTGCGCTTGGGGGCTTCTACAGGGGGCACCACGCTCGATGGTCGCTGGCCGATTTCGAGTAATAAACACACACGCATACACTTACGTAAGTACATAACACACCAGGACAGTGCTTCGAATCTGTGCATCTACCTGATAACCTCAGAGGGACCGCTCCGTTTACCCTAGCCTGCTAGGGAGGCTGCCGAATGGCAGAGTGGATGAGGATCACTTTGCCTGATCAACAAAGGAGGACGTAATTTACTGTCCGATAGATATGCCTGGCACCTGAGAGGTATAATCTCAGAAGATCGGCGAAGGAAGGCCGGATTCGGAATATTGCCTTGAGAATAAACACGGGTATGGCAGAATAGGCTTTATAGCTTGCGCGCCAGGGGAGGGACATCACGGGCCCCCCGCCTACATTACAACACTAACAAAGTTCAAGCTTTTAAATATTTAATTACGTACTCTGTTATTCCGATGCAGATTTGTAAATTCACGTATGTGAAGTAGTTACATAGTATATAGATTGGTATGTACATAATTCAGTGGATAACAGGGCATTTTTTTCTTTGAGCAAATATTTGTAGGTTTAAAATAAACCTTAAACCTTAAATAAACCCTGAAAATAAAAATTTGAACGATTTTTAAAATTGTCTTTCAGTACAAAACATATTAGGCTGCATCCACACGTATCCCCTTTTGATCCGGAGAGGTACATTTTTTTTTTTTTTAAATTGCAATATTAAATTGAATAACAATAATTCTTAATTTATAAAAGTAGCTTCATATTGCTATATTGAACTATTTTGTTGAAAATTTTTCTTTTTTTTTTTGTTTGAAATTAATTTTGTTGACTGAAAATTTAACTATTCTGTTGTCGGTTCAAAATTGATCGGGTTTAGTTGAAAACTCATGTATTCCAGTTGAATATTCAGCAGTTTTAACTTACAATATTTATGTTTTAATAACATTATTATTCAAACTGAAAATTTAAATATTCTATTTTTGGTGGAAAATCGATTTTTTTTCAGTTCAAAATTCAACTAATTTGCTACAAATTTGTCTTTTTTTCAACTGAAAATTCATCTATTTCTTTGAAAATTCATGTATTTTTGGTAGAAAATTAATCTTTTTGGTTGAAAATTCAAGTATTCCTGTTAAATATTCATCATATTAGTTACAAATTCTTCTTTTCGGTTGAAAGTAAAACTGCTTGTTTGAAATTGAAACTAAATTTGTTTTTAAAATAAATCTGTTTTTTTTATGGAAAATTAATTTTTTCAACTAAAAATTTAACTTCCATTTTGGTTGAAAATTGATCTTTTCTAGTTCAAAATTCAGCTGTTTTAAATATAAGATATAATAAAAATTGGTTTCAATTATTTTTCAAATTCATGGAGTTTAGATACTAATTCAAGAATTGATTGATGATGTTTTTAGTATTATTTAATTATTTAATTAGTCGATCGTGCTAATATATTGAAAAATTTCTTGTAATATTATTTGTCAAAGCTATTTAAATTAAAAAAAAAAAAAAATTGATTAGCATTTCGAACTCGAAAGTTCATTGCCTCACTACCCGATTCGGGTAGTGTTTCTAGGTGGATAAATACTACCGTGTGGGTCCACCACACCCACGACGGGTCAACAACACGCAGTATTCCCCGAACGGTTACCCATCCAAGTACTAACCGCGCCCAACACTGCTTAACTTCAGTGATCTAACGGGAACTGGTGTTTTCAGCGTGGTATCGCCGTTGACAATTTAAATTAACAATTTAAATTAAACATATTAATTAATAATTAAATCCCTAGAAATTAAAAAAAAAAACCTTTATAATAAAATCACGAAACTGTACGCATATTTCGATTCGATTGTTTTAAACAATGCGAAATATCTGAATGGCTCCATATCATAAAAAATTGAACCTGGAAAAAACTTGAGACACCTGGAAGAAACTTGGAATTGTCACGTAATTTTTTTCAGAATTCTTCTGTTCGAACGATTACGAAACAAGCTCGTTTCCTATTAAAAGCAAATTTTTTCAAAAGTTCCGTGTTGACAATATAAAAAGAAGTTATCTTGGAAATAATCGCACATCTGTCAGAAAGATAATAAGCGAATAATTTGAATTGTTACGTTCCACTTTTTCAATAGAGAAGCAAAAAATCGTGAAATCATTGAAGGAAGTTAATGTGTTTACATGTAAATCTCTTTATGGGAAATATCAATTTTTTAAGGGTGGTGCATATACTGCCGCATGTGATATGATATTGACCCGATACATTGATGAAATTTGAAGTGCTTTTTCCACCACTAACATCTAAAATCTGACAAAGGATTTTTTGAAACATTTATTGAATTTTTTTAGCACTTTATGATATTTCAAAAATTGTTTTTTTTTATAGTAAGACTTTTTGTATTCACATAATTCAAAGTTGATGCAAGAATGTAAAAGATTCGTTGCTTGATTATTGATGCATTTGATATTAATACATTTCATTGATGAGTAGGGAAGTTACGGCCATTTATAATATTTGAAACATTTTTGTTTAGAGTAACAAATTTTTTATTATCATAAATCAAAATTAATAGTCCATAAATTTCATTGAAGAGAAAGGACGTTATTGTCATTTAACATATTTGAAAAATATGTTTTTTACACGAAAACTAATTTTATTAACATAATGTATAGAATTCCATATTACCACAATTCAAAATCGATACATTGCTTTCAATCCATTTTATTTCAAATTAAGGAATTTTTGGTCCCTTATAAGGTTTGAAAAATCTTTTTTTTTCCAGTAAAACTTTTCTGATATGATGTGGATATTCCATTTCTTAAATTTATGAAAATTTTGTTTCTATAAATTGAGAAACCATTGGTGGCAAACTGCAGATAATCGGGATAAATAAATTTTCAAATCCAGCTTAGTAGTGCAGCAATTCAGATTGCTCACGCAAATAAACATTTTGATCAAACATCAATAATAATTTCGCACATCTTCAGAATGTGAAGTTTCTGAATTCATTGTCAAGGATATTTTTTCCGTGTTGATACGAATAAAAAAGACTCCTTGATTCAAGACGAATTCATTGACCTGATTATATTTTTGTATTTTTATGGTAGGTGGGGGACATCGTCAGAGCATCCCCTAATATTTTATTCTGAAATATTGTCATTATTAGTTTTAAATAATATAGGAAAATCATTAATGTGTCTCCTATGAGGAAGAAATTATATTTGCTAATTAATTATATAATGAGGATAATATAAATAAAAACGAAGTGGAAACACCCGAGATAGAATTGAGAGCTTATAGTTTAGTTATATGTAATACTTCTTCAAAATAAAAATAAAAATTTGAATAGTTTTATACTGCAAAAGCTGATTAATAACTTTTTGAATTATTGGATCTTTAAAGCGCTATCAAAAATCTGACAAAAGTTCTTGATTACCATATTACTCTATACAAATTATAAAACTGATAAAAAGTATTTTTATCATAGGCGCTTAATTATAGACATTGTATTGTTCCATTTCGCAATAAAATCAGAATTTAATTAGTCTTCGATTTAAATTACCATATGGTTATCTGGTGCGTTGAAATATCGTTAAAAGATTATTTTTCTAGAATTGCTTGATTACATCCTCCTCGGATTTATGTAATAGATCAGATCAAGGTTTTTCAACAAACCACCCAAGGATCTTTCGCTCGCGTGGCACACGTTTACACACCGTTAATGTTCTCATCTCTCTATTATGACTAAATAGGCATATAAAGTCGGCTTGACTCTCGGATCATCTTTGTTTCCCCTCAGAATAAAGGAACCTGATCTCCAGACAAAATTGGATCCAAGGATCGTCTTTCTTCCTGAGAAACGTCTGGCCAATGCACCTTACCTTTCTCCGACGCGTGCACTAATCAGAAAGATAAAGTCTCTCACTGCATCTTTGCTTTCAAGGCTAATCATTTTTTCAGTCTGGCATTCAATTACAAAATCAATACCGAATAATGATACAAATTATTTACATTTTTTATTAAAAGTAAAGAAAACCAATTAGATTCAAGAATGAAAAACAATCCCTAATAAAATTAAAAAATATACTTGTTTTTTGGTGAATGTGTATGCTATGAATTTCAAAAGTTTTGTTTTTAAGGGACCTGATAAATTAAAAAAAAACTATAAAATTCCAAAAAGTTGGTACATTGTTCACTCAGAAATATATTTGTCTTGAATTAAAGAAACCGTTTCTTTAACATAAGTGTTTCCTTTCTTATTTTTAGATTGATTCCTTCAATTCCATACCTGAAAACTTCCCGAACCGCACACAAAATTACACAAAATACAAATGAAGGGTGGCAATACAGAACTAGATAACCATATTTTTTGGGAAAATGGATTTATTGAATTAATAATTCCTAAAAAATCAACTACACGTTGTGATAAAAAAAATTGGTTCTAATTCTCATTTTTTAATACAGTGATAAAAAAAAGTTAATTTAAATTTTAGTTCAAATTTGAGCGTCACACTGAATTTTGATTTTCTCTTGAACAGAATAATTTATTTGTATCGAAAATGTATTATTCTTATTTAGCTTCCCTACATCTCGGGAGTAAGTTTTTATTCTTGTGAAAAATTTTAAATTCGATTTTCAATCGTTACCCAAAACCGATTTTCAAAATTGTGATATTGTAACTTCAAAATTCTTGGAAGATTTACTCGGAATTGGTTAACTTTTATGGATCAAACCTTTTTCACTTTTATTTAAAAGCAATATCTCGAGAGTAGGTTTTTATTTCAACTGAAGGTTACATTTTTTATCGCAAGCCGCAGCCGAGCTTGCTCCATTTTGCGGTTAGTGTCACTCCAGATTGTCAAATTCCAGATCTTTGTCCTCAAAACTGGATAATTTTATCTGATGTAACTTTTTTAGCCTCAATTTGGCAACACTCCCGCTCGTGGGTGGAGATTAATTTGTTTTATCTTAAAATGGTGATTTAAATTTTAGAAAATGTTTTTTCGCTTGCCTGAAAAATTCCGATTTTGTTTGTTATCTAGTTGTTGACTGTCACCCTTCAAATATGATTTTACAAAGGCCGCCTCTAGATTCACCAAAATTTCGCGAGCCTAGACCAAATATTTTCGGTGTGCTTAGAGACTTCGTATTTAAAAATTTGGATCTTAAGGTCTTGGATCTTAATTCTAACATAAAAAGAGACGTGGGACGTGGCCATAGGTGTGATTAATCGCGTTTCTACTGGGAGCCGGTGTCATTCACATATATGGCAGGGACTCCCAGCAGCGGGACCCTGGGGTGGTTGTTTAACCTGTTTTTAAAATTATTCACATGTTCATAACTTTACGTATTCTTAATTGCACAATTTTGAATTCAACTACCTGCTATTTTAAATTCAATTTTCAATCAATGGAATAATTTTCAAAGTTGTCGAAATATCCAAACTGCAAAGTAACGAATTCAAACATTTAAAGTTAGACGCATTTAAAATTGAGAGTTTTTAATGGCGACAGATTCAGAAATTAAAATGTTTAAATTTGTTTCATTTTTAAACAAAAAATTTTAAAATATGGATCATTTAAAATGAAAACGTTAAAATAATGTAAAAAATCATATCTAACATAAGAAATCAAGGAATATCCTGGAATTTGTTAATGGAAACTTGTAGTGATAAAAAATATTGTATAATAATGTAAGAAGCATCATTTTATTTTTAACTAATGATCTGAGGTAATGAAATACACAAAAAGCTTAGTTTGTTAAAAATATGCTTCTTGTAATCTTTTTTTCTTCTTCTTTAAACAAAAATTTAAAACAGAGACATTTACGCCTGAAACTTGATTACCATTCTGAAAAGTGGCTCTTCGTCGCCTTCGTAAATTTGAGTGATCTTTATGATAATATAACAATCGAATTAACGATTAATAACAAAATACTAATCCTGTTGTATCTTATTTCTGAAGATATCAATGCTGATTAAAATAAAAATAACTGGCTTTGAATCCCTGAAATTCTTCATCTTTTTCCAGGTAAAAATAAGACCTTCTCAGTATTCGATAATTGGCCTTCAGTTAAGATTTTTATCAAAAACAAAGTTCACTTTTCAAGTTTTCAGTAATTTTGTTCATGATTTTAAAATTAACGAAATCTGCCTTATCGACTTAGCACATTCTACATACAAACATTTGAATGAATTCCTGTATTATCAACAATAATTTTGCCTTTTCCACGATAGATGGAACTTCTTTTCTAATTGTCAACAGATAGAGTTTTGAAGATTTACAATATTTTCTTTTTATTTTAATTTAAATTTTAGTTTTTAAATTTTGTCTACTGTTTGAAGATCTATAAACTAGAATAAGACATTTAGGTTGAAGTTTTGTAGTAATTTTGAACCTTCATGTTTTGAACTTTCAAATTTTAGATTATATAAAGTTGTTCTGATTTTATAAATTTTAAACTAAAAAGTATGGGAAAATGTCTTGTTATTCGCCTATCTCTAACTACAAAAAATAGAAAAAATCACTTTATTATATATTAAGAATTAAAATATATATTTGGGTTTATGGAAATTTTTCTTATCGAAATAAAAAAGATAAATTTCATGAAGAAATTTCAATATTTTTGTGCTAGGGATTTCAAAAATGTTATAAGGACTGTTTTTCCCGATTCCATGAAAAATGTTGTAATAATTCGATGTATTACTTAACAACACTATCAAAAAAGATATAATATTTCAATTCTCAACACATATTCAAATAAGGGGTCGTGCACACCATACGTCACATGTTTTTCCGTTGTTTAAATAAAGATGAGAATAAAATTACCCTGAAGCTAAAAGGGATCCAACGAAATAAAAAAAAAAAACGTGTGACGTACTTATGTACACGACCCCTAAATTACACAACCAAAATTAATTTTCAACCTTTTTTGAAATATTTTTGTCTGTGTTTAATGTATTTCTTAAATATTAAAAAAATATTAATTCTTAAGGTCAATTCTTTGAAAACTTTTTGCAAGGACCCTTAGAATTATGCTTTCCTAATGCTCCGTAAAAACAGGGCTAATTTCAGGTATTATAATAAGACTAAGAAAAAGAAAACAGTCCCGAGTGGCACTAAAATCATACCATTGGTGAGAACCCAGATTCGTTTGTTTTACATTGAAAATAACAACATGAAGTTATCCTATTCAACAACAGGACACGCAAAAAATGATACCATAAAAACGAGACATCTAGTTTTTACAGTGAGAATTCAATCTCAAAATTGATTTATTTAGAATTCTTTTAAATTGAAATTGTTTGATTTTGAAAGTCTTGCAGTTTGGAAACATGAATATTTTCCAAACGAAGATTCGAAAATTTTAAATGTTTTCAATATAATATTTTGAAATATTTATAAGTAACCATAACATTTTGAGAGAAACATTTAAAAATATTTTCTTTTAAAATTGTGCAATTATTTGAATTTGCAATTAATTGCATCATATTGAAATATTTTTTAATTGCATGTACATTATATTCGTCAAATTTAGGATAGAAGCTAATAATAATACGACTTCTTCCAGACTAATAATTCAAAATTTATTTGAAAAAATATATACGAAAAGATAACGTTTCCGAAACCCAGCTAGCTTCCCTCATCAGATCTGTATAAAAAACGTATTCGAAATTATAATATGAAGAAATATAATTTACTGACA
>CAKNXH010057958.1:0-13263 GCA_932178445.1 Andricus quercusramuli | reverse complement strand
GGGGGGGGGGGGGAGAAACATTTTGTTACAGTTTGTTACAGGACGGGGGAGGGGTTCTCAATGAGGGCCTATAATCCGTTACGTAATTTAAGTACGGCCCCTATTCGAAAGCAGAGGTTCAAATAACCATTTTTCATTATTTTTAAGGTGTATTCAAAATAAAGCTCAATTATATTAATTTGGCGTTTCATTTAATATTTTGTTATAATTATTTTGAAGGATTTTAATTCCTAATAAAAAAGTAAATAATGTGGCTAGACTCGGGTAATTAATAGGGGCCAGACCGGGGACAGATCGGGCGTTTGATCGGGCCCCTAGACATGGCTCCAAGGTGGCCACGTGTTTCATGATGAGTCTGGCCCTGACTCGATTTCCCCATCAGGGCCCGATATGAACGAGTCTGGGCCCAGTCGGGGCCACGGCGAAATTTCTGCACGGGAATTATTAAAAACTGGCCTATTCAATCGAATTCTTAAGGTATAACTAACGCGCAGGGGCATATAGGATCTGTTATCTGTTGTAAATATATATTAATGATTCCCGAGCTCAGTGTTGTCCTTTGGACTTATGTACTTGGGATCGCTGGTTCGAGACTTGAGGCATGCAATTTTTTTTGATTTTGTTTGAAAATACCTTGAACACGAATTAAGGCGAATTGACACGCATTCAAATTCGCGCTGGCTCAGTTCGTTTCAACGAATCAGAAAGCAGAATTCGGGCGAATTTAAACATGTTGATTCGCCGCAATCCTCCTGAATTAGTTTCTTTTTGCTGGGATAGTAAACTTCAATTATCTTATTTGAAAAATTCGAATCCGGGCTTCGACTTTTTAATCAAAAGTTCATCTACTTGGTTGAGAATGATCTGTTTTGTTGAAAATTTATATCTGTGGGTTGGAAATTCAAATTTTTTGTAGAAAATTAGGATTTTTGTCTCAAGAATGCCACTGCTACGTTAAAAATTCTATTATTGTAGTAGAAAATTCAACTTCTTGGTTGGGAATTTATATTTTCGGGATGAAAATTGAACTGTTTGCCAGGAAATCCGCCTTTTTGGTTAGAAAATTCACCTCTTCGGTTGAAAAACTAGCATTTTTGTTAAAAATTCAACTTTTTGGAGGTAAACTGACTTTTTGTTCGAAAATTCATATTTAGGCTGAAAATTCATATTTTCGGGTTGAAAATTCAACAGTTTCATAACAAATTCGCCTTTTTAATCAAAAATTCAACTACTTGGTTACAAATGATCTGTTTTGTTCAAAATTCATATCCGCGGGTTGGACATTCAAATTTTTCGTAGAAAATCAAGATTTTTGCCTAAAAAATTCAACTTTTTTTTCAAAATTAGTCTTCTTGGGATGAAAATTCTATTATTGTACTACAAAATTCAACTATTTGGTTGTAAATTATATTTTTGGTTACAAATTCATAATTTCGGATTGAGAATTTAACTGTTTTCCAAATAATTCAACTTTTTGGTTTTCAAGACATTGAACTACTTGGTTAAAAAATATAATCTTTTTTTTGTTGTTGAAAATTCATATTTTCATGTTGAAAATTCAAATGCTTTGTAAAAAATTACGATTTTTGCCTTAAAAATTCCACTGTTTTGTTAGAAAATTCACCTGTTCGGTTGAAGAACTAGTATTTTTGTTAAAAATTCAACTATATGGAGGTAAATTGACTTTTTGTTCGAAAATTCATATTTAGGTTGAAAATTCATATTTTCGGGTTGAAAATTCAACTGTTTTATAAAAACTTCGACTTTTTAATAAAAAGTTCATCTACTTGGTTGAGAATGATCTGTTTTGTTGAAAATTTATATCTGCGGGTTGGAAATTCAAATTTTTTGCAGAAAATCAGGATTTTTGTCTCAAAAATGCCACTGCTACGTTAAAAATTATATTATTGTAGTAGAGAATTCAACTATTTGGTTGGAAATGAATTTTTTGGATGAGAATTTATGTTTTCGGGTTGAAAGTTCAACTGTTGTCTGGGAAATTCGCCTTTTTGGTTAGAAAATTCACCTGTTTGGTTGAAAATCTAGTATTTTTGTTAAAAATTCAACTATTTGGAGGTAAATTGACTTTTTGTTCAAAATTCATATCTGCGGGCTGGGCATTCAAATTTTTCGTAGAAAATCAGGATTTTTTCCTAAAAAATGCAACTTTTTTGTTCAAAATTAGTCTTCTTGGGATGAAAATTCTATTATTGTACTACGAAATTCAACTATTTGGTTGAAAATTATATTTTTGGTTACAAATTCAGATTTTCGGGTTGAGAATTTAAAATGTTTTCCAAATAATTCAACTTTTTGGTTTTAACATTGAACTCCTTGGTTAAATAAAAATAATCTTTTTTTTTTGTTGAAAATTTATGTTTTGGGATGGAAATTCGAATGTTTTGTAGAAAATTAAGATTTTTGTCACTGTTTTGTTAAAAATTCTACTATTTTAGTAGAAAATTCAACTACTTTGTTGCAAATGAATTTTTTGGTTGAGTATTTATATTTCAGGGTTGAAAATTTAACTATTCTCTAGGGAATTCGCCTCTTCGACTTGAAAATTTACATTTTCGGACTGGAAATTTAAAAGTTTTGTGAAATATTTTTATTTTTGTTCTCTTGCTAAAAATTTGTCTTTTTGGATCGAAAACTCTATTCTTTCTGTAGAAAATTCACCTTTTCGGTTGAAATGTTATTATTTTTGTGGAAAATTCAGCAACTTCATTAAAAATGATATGTTTAGTTGCAAATTCATATTTTCGTGTTGGAAATTGTTGAAAATGTTGTAGTAGAAAATTGAACTATTAGGTTGAAATTTATCTTTTTGGTTGAACGTTCATATTTTCGGATTGAAAATTCAACTGTTTTGTTGAGAACTCGGCTTTTTGGTTTGAACATTCTAAAATTTGCTTCACATTTTTTTTCTTTCTTGATTGAAAAATCTTTCTTGGTTAAAAATTCAACTGCTTGATTAAAATTAAAACTAATGATATATGCCTTCAGCGCAAAAGTAAAAAAAAAAGAAGATACCAACACCAGTGTTTAAAGTTACCTATGCCAGTGTCTAAAGTACCTCATATCGAAAGCGCGCATGCGCTGCTTTTTCATCAGTGCCTAAAGTAAGCCATCTTCAAACTGCGCATGCACGAAAATTATTTCGAACACAGTCAGCTCAATAAGGTCCTTTAAGCATCATTCAGAAGGATGAAAACGTCAACTTTTGAGGTGGGTGTTGAAAAAATGGAATTTTTTATTTCTCATGATTTTTTTGTACGATCAAAATTTGAATTTTGGATTTTTTCAAAAATTCAAGAAGTTGTTATGAAAATATTGTAAGGTGTTCAAAAAGCAACGTTTCTCTCTTCTTGACTTTTTTTCATATCGACCGTTTTTCGGCTTAAAATGTTCATTTTCGTTTGTTTTTTGGAATTTTGAAAATGCTATAACTCTGGTATTTTTTTTGCTTTATCAGAAAAAGTCATTTGGATATTTTGTTCCTATTTTTTCGTACTACTTATAATGGTACATAGAATTTTCAAAATCTTTAAAAAAAACTGGTCTCAAAATTTTTCAAAATGTGCTCACTTTTTGAATTTTCATCCGAAATAGCTGGTTAACGAACTCGTTCTTTCTTTTGAGGCCATAAAAAAGTGTGCCAAAGCTCAATCCAATCTGCTCAATCTTTCGAAAGTCATCGTGCCTACACGATACTACAGACAGACAGACAGACAGACACCTTCGTAAAAATCGTTTTTTCTGACTCAGGAGGTCTCAAAACGTGGAGATTTGATGAAAACCGACAATGTCAAATTTTACATAAAACTAATACCTTCTCATTAGAATGAGAATGTAAAAACGAAAATGGAATCGAATATTTGGTTGAGAAGCTCTGCAGCAAGTTGAGTCCCTCGTGGTCGAAGTTGCCGGAAATTTTCCAAATACTGCAACCATATCGACCTTGCTTACTCAGCAGCCGCAGGTAACTAATAACCAGATTTTCACAATAGGGATCGAGTCATGTCACTCAAACTTGTCGAGTGACGCTTCCTATTTCCTGGGGCGAAAGTGGTGAAAATTCGGCTTTTGATTTTTGATAATTGCTCCACCAGATTTTTTTTCCGGGAACAGAAATTTCCTATTTTTTTTTCCAAATCTTTTAACATTAACTCTTGGCCGCCTGGCTTTTCAAATTAACAGGGAGATTTAAGTGGGAAAAGCTCGTTTTTTTTTGAAAATTGAAAAATGAAGTACTTGTTATTAACTTTTTGTAAATTAATGTTTATTCAGCTCTGGAGAAATGCTTAAAGAATAATTTCTACCTAATAAACTTAGCTTTGATACCCCCTACCCCCTTGTTTTGTGCTTGTACTTTTATGTAAAATTCATGCTAAAAGTCACAAGATTTCAAGTATTTTTGAACATATTTTCCAACGTTTAAACAATTATTATTTGTTTAAACAATTTTTTTCCTGTAAATCGTAAAAAGTTATTATCTTCTGGAATTAATGTCGCAGGTGAAGAATATTAAGAGTGATGTTTTTCGTGAAAGACAGTTCGCAATTATTTAAACAATTAATATAACTTGCTTCTTTTCATAGGAAAGTGGGAGAAAATTCTAATTTTTTCGAATCTCTTACAAGCTTACTGATCAGTATTCTATTTTATTATCGCAATCGGTCTGAAAAAAATTATCAATAACGAAAATGAAAAAAATATTAAAAATAATGATTATTGTCAAAAAAATTGGGGCATTAGTTCTTAAATATGAAATACTGAATAATAAGCTACACAGTGTAAGTCAGTAAGAGATACAAAGAAACCAGAATTTTCTCCACCTTTCCTATGAAAAGGCGCTAGTAAATGATTATTAATTGTTTAAATAATTTCAAACACTTTTCCACTATAAATATCTCTCTTAAAATTCACTAAATGCGTTATCGATTCCAGCAAGTAGTAACTTTAGAAGATTTACAGCAGAAAAAAATTGCTTAAACTAATGAAAATTGTTTGAATGGTTGCCAAGATACATAAAGTACTTGAGGTCTTTTAATTTCCTTAACAAATTTGAGCCTTTTAATTATCAGACCTTATTTTTAATTTTTTTTTCTGGAATTTTAAACCAATTTTCAACCACGTACCCCCTTTTTTTGGGCCAATTAGTTTTTATCCCTCAACCTCCTATATCTTATATAATAGTACAGAAAAAAATATTTCATATTCTAACCAAGGGAAGATTTTCATTTTAAATCAGAATCAGTTGAATTGAAAAAAAAAATTTCCAACAAAATACTTCAATCTTCAAGAAAGCAAGATTATTCAGACAATAAAAAAAATTATCAAAAATGAACTTTTTCTGCGATATAAGTTTTTTTTTTCATGAAAAAAAATTGTAGGGAATTCTTATGAGCACAATAAGTAGAAAAAACAACGAAATAAAGGTCGCATTGTAATTTTCATATTATGAAGATTACTTACACTAATCGTTTGTTTCACTTTGCGCATTTGCCCATTCATTTACAAAAAGAAAGGGATTACTCGTTTATTTCTGAAGTGAGCATTGATAAAAGGATCAAAGAACTGTTTAGGTTTGAAAAATGCTTTTTGAATGAGTAATTTATTAAATTTTTTCTCGATTTGGCCATTTTTTGAATTCGCAAGTATTATCTGAGCTTCGTAAACATATTTTTTTAATTTTAATAAGTAAAGTGGAAAAGAAATTGGATTGTGACAATGTGACATAAGCAAATAATGAAATTTTTCAACACTAATAATTTTTTTCAGTTTTTGTATACGTAGAAAAGTCTATAAGATATTTTCCGATTTTTAAATATTTCGAGATGTTTTCTTCTTGTCAAAAATTACGTTTCCACACTATTTGAATTTTTTAATTAGACACTTGTTCTTTCGTCCCTTGATTGGTTATCATGACATATTATTCAGTATAAATACCATTTAGAATTTTTTTAAAGTAATGTACGTTACTTTGCCTTACAGTTACCCAAACATTGTAAGGAATGTGAGGCGTTAACGATACCGTCACTTTCGAAAATAAGTAACCGTGTTACCGTTAGTAAAAAATGTAACGTTCCGGGTAACGTGTTACAAGTAACAACGTTACCGAGACGTGTAAAATGTCCACCTCTTTGGAACGTTCCAAAGAGGACTTGCCGTTATTGTTATTATTATAAGGTGTGGTGATTTTTTAAACGTTTTTTAAAATTCAATTTAGCACCGCTACAACTTGTTCGTTTTGCCGAGAAAATGACCTCTGATTTGTTTCAGAATTTAAATAATATATTTAGGGGTCGCTCAAAGCCATTTTAGGGCAAAAATGATCATTACTAATCAAATTGACGCTACTCATTGATTATTCATATCTGGTGCGTATGAATTGTGTTCTTTACAATTCAATATTGCACACAGATTTTTTCAGATTTTTACAATAACATTCAAAGGTCGTCCAAAGCTATTTCGGGGCAAAAATGGTAATTCTTAATTAAATTGACGCTATTTATTGATTATTCATTTCTGACGCGAATATATTGTGTTTTTTACAATTCAATATTGCACACAGATTTTTTACAGATTTTTACAACAAAATTCAAAGGTCGCTCTAGGCCATTTTATGACAAAAATGGCTATTCCTAATTAAACTGACGCCATTTATTAATTACTCATTTCTGGCGCGCATGAATTGTGTTCTTCACAATTCAATATTGCACACAGATTTTTTTCAGATTTTCACAATAACATTCAAAGGTCGTGCAAGGCCATTTCAGGGCAAAAATGGCCATTCTTAATTAAATTGACGCTATTTATTGATTATCCATTTCTGGCACGTATGAATTGCGTTCCTTACAATTCAATATTGAATGCAGACTTTTTTTAGATTTTTAAAATAACATTCAAAGGTCGTTCAAGGCCATTTCAGGGCAAAAATGGCCATTCTTAATTAAATTGACGCTATTTATTGATTATTCATTTCTGGTGTGTATGAACTGTGTTCTTTACCGTTCAATATTGCACACAGATTTTTTTTCGATTTTTACAAAAACATTCAAAGGTCGCTCGAGGCCATTTTAGGGCAAAAATGGCTATTCTCAATTAAACTGACGCTATTTATCAATTACTTATTTCTGGCGCGCATGAATTGTGTTCTTTACAATTCAATATTGCACGCCGATTTTTTTCAGATTTTTACAATAACATTCAAAGGTCGCTCAAGGCAATTTTTGGGCAAAAATGGCTATTCTTAATTAAACTGACGCTATTCCTTGATTATTTATGTCTGACGCGTATGAATTTTGTTCTTGAAAATTCAATATTGCACTGAAAGTTTTTTTTAATTTTTACAATAACATTCAAAGGTCGCTGAAGGTCATTTTAGGGCAAAAGTGGACATTATTAATTAATTGACGCTATTTATTGATTATTTATTTCTGACGCGTATGAATTTTGTTCTTTTTAAGTCAATATTGCACTCAGATTGTTTCGTACTTTTACAATGTCATTCAAATGTGGCTCAAGGTCATTTTCTTAATAAAATGTCGATTCAATTCAATTTTCTCTAGTTTTCTTCTGCAGAGAAGCAGTGTCAATTCATTCATGTCGACAAGAACAAAATGAATCAAGTTGTTTGACAAATCTCTCTTATATTAGTTGAAGCACATTCAAGGTCATTTCGCAAAGAATGAGCTTTTTGTAAATTGTGACAAAGAAACAACACAACTCGCACTTGCATGGTAGTCTAAAGCCAACTAAGTTTTCCTCTTTCTTTTCTCAAAGGTAAATCATTACCCCTTCTTCTGCAATTATGATAATTAATTCTTCGTAATTACATTTTGACAACGAAACTTGATCATATATCAATAAAACTGCGATATCCTACTGTTTTTAATGTTTTATATTTTTAATTCAAAGTCAAATTAAAAAAAAACTACCATAAGGAAGAAAAACTTTTTGAATGAACATTTCTCGTAAAATGACCTTGAATGACCTTAAAGTAATATGACAGGCAGTTATTAAACATTTTGACTTTTTTTTTGCCGCGATGAATAAATTAACACTGTTTCTCAAAATAGAACTAGAGAAAATTCAATTGTATCAACATTTTATGAAGAAAATAACCTTGAGCCACCTTTGAATGTCACTGTAAAAGTCTGAAAAGAATCTGAAACTTGTAAAGAACAAAATTCATACGCGTCAGAAATGAGTAATCAATAAATATAGCGTCAATGTAATAAGAAATGATAATGTTTGCCCTAAAATGGCCTGAGCGACATCTAAATATATTTTTTTAATTCTGAAACAAATCAGAGGTCTACTTAAGAATTCAACAATTTGGTTGAAATTTCTTTTTTCAGTGAAAAATCTTTCTTGTTAAAAAATTCTCCCAATTGTTAAAAATTAATCTTTTTTGGTTGAAAATACATCTGTTTGGTTAAAAAGTAATCTGTTTTGGTTGATGATCCAACCACTTTGTTGAAAATTCGTTTTCGTCTTTTTGAGAATTAAGATTTTTAACTAAAAATTTAAATACTCCCATTTTTGTTGTTAATAATTGATCTTCTTTAGTTGTAAACTCGTATTTTTGGTATTAAATTAATCTTCCTAATTAATAATTCATCTTTAGGGTTCAAAATTGTTCTATTTTAGTTGAAAAATCAACTTTTTGGCGGAAACTATATCTATTCTGCTAAAATTTCGTTTTTTTGCAAATTTAAAATGAACTTTTTCGGATGGAAATTCGAAATCTCTTTTTAGTTGAATACTAATATTTTCATATGTTCTCGTCAGAGAAGGTATTAGATTTGTGTAAAATTGGACTCCCTCCGTGTTTTTAATGTCCACGTTTTGAAACATTCTGAACCCAAAAAACTGGTTTTCGCGAATATGTGTCTGTCAGTCTGTGGGTGTTTCTGACTGTGGGTGAGTCTGTTGTGGGTGTGTGTGTGTCTGTAGATTTTTAGTCTGTTAGTACGAAAACTTACGAAAGAATTGACATATTGGATTGAGCTTTGCGGTATACTCTGCAAGTGTCCTAAAATGAAGGTCAAGTTCGTTAGCCAGCCAGTTTGGATAAAAATTAAAAAAGTTGAAGCATTTTCAAAGTTTTTGAGGCAAATTTTTTTCAAGATTTAATAATTATGTGTACGGTTGTTAGTAGTATTCAAAAAGAAGAATAATTTATCCTGATAACTTTTTTTGATAAAACTAAAATTACTAGAGTTATAGCATTTACAAAATTCCAAAAAACAAACGAAAATGAACATTTTAAGTCAAACAACGCACGATGTGAAAACAAGTCAGGAAAAAATGGCTCTTTTTGAACACCCTACAATACTGTTATGAGACTTTTTTCAATTTTCTTAAAAAATCGAAAATTCAAAGTACCGTACAAAAAAATAATAAAAAATCGAAAATTCCATGTTGCAGTTAAAATATACAAGATCCAAAAAAATACGAGGGAACAAAAATTGTGCACTCAAACAGATCTACGAATTTGTTATTAATCACTTTTTGATGGGATGCGTTGTTTTAGCTTCATTTGTAAAAAACTGATTAAAGAATAAAATAAATTAAATTTTTGGACAAACGATACAAACCACGAAAAAATTAATACACAAAAGTTGTTCAGTCAGAAAAAAGCTACACATTTTTTATGAATCATTTTTTGATAAGAAGTGTAATTTTTGCTTCAATCGTGAAAAATAACATTAACAATAAAAAAAAAATTGTGGAAAAACGACACAAGGTACGAAAAAAGATGAATAGACAAAAGTTGTTCAACCAAAAAAGATCTACAAATTTGTTATAAGCTTCTGTTATAAAAATACATTTAAAATAAAAAAATTAACTTTGTGGAAAAACGATACACACTACAATAACATTTCTAACAAAAATTTTCGCCTAAATTACATTTACAATTTTTCTTAGAACCACTTTACGCTAGGTTGCATATTTTTGGTTCAAATCGTAAAGAATAACATTGAACATTAACAGATTAAATTTATGGAAAAATGACACAAGTTGCAATAAAATGCATAATAACAAAATTGCTTTTTCTTTATAGGATGCGCACTTTTTTGAATTATAAGAACAAGACAAGGAAAATACGTCTGTTTTTAATATCAATGATTATTATGAATTGTAATAATATACATTTATTGAAATTAAATAAAATCTTCACGGAAAATTCATCTTTTTTCGTTTGTGATTCCACTATTTAATTCAGAATTGATTTGGTTAAGTTGACACTGCTGTTGTTGTTGACACTTTGTTTCAAATTAATTTGTTTGTTAAAGATTCATAATTTTAGTTGAAAATTCATATTCTTGCTTGAAGATTTGTAATTTGAGTTAAAATTCATCATCCTGGTTGTAGTTTAATATAACATAATATATAGTATCTAGTATCCACATTCATTTTATTATTTATTCCCCCTATTTTTTCAAAGAATCACCTTATTTTCACGTTTTTATAGCATGCTGACCTGTGAAGACTGTTATCGATACAGTGGAAAAAATGTTTGTTTTCTTTTCTAGTTCAAGTGATGCTTTTACCAAGTATTTTACTACTTTGATCAATGAAATTTAAAAAATAACTGATTTATCAGTTTAAAATCTTAGTATTGATTTAATTAGTTGCATTTTCACCAATACGAATTTAGAGACATCGTGCCTACACGATACTACAGACAGACATACAGACAGACAGACAGACAGACAGACAGACACCTTCGTAAAAATCGTTTTTTCTGACTCAGGAGGTCTCAAAACGTGGAGATTTGATGAAAACCGACAATGTCAAATTTTACATAAAACTAATACCTTCTCATTAGAATGAGAATGTAAAAACGAAAATGGAATCGAATATTTGGTTGAGAAGCTCTGCAGCAAGTTGAGTCCCTCGTGGTCGAGTGACTTTTTGAACCCGAACCCGAAAACCGAAAACCCGAAAAATCTAAGGATAAATATGGGCTGGCCTTAAAAAAATTGGGCAAATTGAGAAAACAAAACAAAACAGAAACATGTTCGGACAGTGATCATCATTATCAAAAAACATGCATTTCATAGGACGTCCTCGCACCATTTCGGAAAGGGGCTATCCAACGCTCACTTTTCTAGGGGCTCTACAGACTCATAACATGGTGGTTTCGAATAAAATATCTTACATCACTCGTAGGGTTACACACGTCTTTACACGAGGAATTCAATGTTCTCAGGACGACCGGAAAATCGATTATTATTTATATTCCAAAAAATGTAATTAATTTTAAATTATGATTCATGAAATATTTTTGTTATTTATGAAGCTTAAAGGATTATGGAATGAATAATTGAGTCGAAGATGGTGGGGGAGGCGTTATTAAGTTTTAGATTGATGTAGAATTCCTGTGTTCATTATTTGAACTACACGTTCGTTCCGCAACACTGTTCCGACCCAGGTTGCTGATCAATCCCTCTAGCGATCACCCCAAGTGAAGAGCCTGACAAAGTCATCATGTGCAGTTCCCCACTTGGGTCCATTAGTATCCAAGGTCACTCTTTTTATAAAATATGTGTCGCAACATTTTTCTGTCCTGGCATACTTCTCTAGCTTCCTTCACGTCCATGCATTTTTGCATGCAAGTTCTCGTATTCCTATGGCTTATTATGTTTCTTCTAAACATTCTTTCCGCCGTCTACCTCTGGGCACACTGCCATTTACTTTACCTTGATGCACTTGTGCGTTTTTACTGGAACCGACAATTTTTTTGACTGGTACCGGCGTTGTATACACAACCTTTTCATAATTTTTACGAATTTTTAAGGCAGATTTTAAAACAAAACAGAAAGATCTATCAGAATAAATCAGAAAAATAAAATTATTTCTATTTCTGTTGAGACCAGCTCTATTGAGTGCGCCTGGGGCGCGTGAGTACACTCTCGCGCTTCGCGCTTGTTTTCGCACGTTTATTTTTTTTTCACTGCATTTTTCAAATATCATATTATATCTGAAATCGAAAAATGTGATTCAAACCCCTGATGGAACTTCACTCGCAAATTGGAAATAGAATTGGGTTTTCAATTTGTTTTTAAGGACGGTTCTCGAAGCATCTGCGGTTTTGACGATTACATTCTCATTGCAACACTTGCGCTTTGCGCTCGAGAAGTACATTATACTGGCGGTTCTCTTTAAACAATAAAACGATTTTAAATATTTCGATTAAACATTTTTTTTAATTCTATTTTTTTTTTTTAATTTTGGTCTAATCGAAAAATTTTATTGGGACAGTTTTGAAGTATATTTTATAATGTTATAATCTGCCAGAGAATGTTGAGAAGCAGAATATAAGTTTTTTGATTTTCATCGAAATTAAAAATTCCACGAGGATAATGGGCAAGTCTTTTTGTCAGGTGTACCAGAATCTATGACAAAATTTCCTCAAATTCGTCCAAATTTTTTTTAACCTTTCGCCGAAACATCCGTCTGTCAGGCGGATAGCATTAAAAGTAAAATATTGCTAAATATTCAAAAAAATGTCATCCTTGATTGAAAATTTTCAAATTAAATGGTTAAAAATGGAATATTTTTGATTGAAACAATATTTGAATAGGATTTGGCAATAATAGATAGATATTAATTAATTAAATAGTTGAAAAAAAGATGTTCCGTCGGAAGGGTTAATTTTAGAAAAGCCCTATTCGAATTTTGCTCTGATCGAAAAATTGCATTAGGATAGTTTCGAAATATATTTGATATCTAGTTATCAGGATTAGGTTTTTCCATTGCGGGAATATTGAACATTTATGAAACACATATGTATATCATAGTGAATGGAAACAACACATCAACAACTTGTAGAACTTTTTACATTCTCATTCATTAGAGACTGTATGTATGGATTTGTCCAATCAAGTAGGCCTTTAATACCATTTTTTGGGGTATTTTTATTGGAGCATTTTTAAAATGGAAAAAAAATTTGTTTCAAAGAGTTTCAAACATTTTTTTCCAAGTTCCAGGTACATGCATTTTCAATTTCGATGAAAATGAAAAAAGTTATATGCTTTGCCACATTTTTAAAATCTTCAAAAAATAGAAAACCCTATTTTTCTGACAGATTAAGAAATTTTAGTCAAAAATTTTCCCTGATATTAAATATATTTGAAAACTGTGCTAATGAAATTTTTCTGTGAGACCAAGAGCATTCTCAATATTAAGAACTATTTTGTAGAAATTGTTGATGAAAGTTGTTGGCTTTAGGGTCAGGTGAATGGA
>CAKNXH010057957.1:11138-22441 GCA_932178445.1 Andricus quercusramuli | reverse complement strand
ACTCGATTGAGATAATATTGAGGATTCTGAATAAGATTTACAAAAACATCTTTTTTTCTTATGGGAAATACTGTGCACCCTGTAAACAATTAATTTAAAAACTCTTTAAATTTGTACCTTTTGCTATCATTGCATCCAAGTGTTCCTGCTGAGTATCCATCTGTTGCTGCATGGATTCCATCCACAACGCGTGAAGTTCCTCAGCCACAGATTTTTTCACCTGGATCACCGGGAAGAGTCCATCCGGAAGTTGGAAATTAGGATTGCCAAATTCCTTTTCCAAATTCCTAATAAAGTCCCATCCCAAATTGAGTTCGATCGTCTCCTCCGGTTCCGAAGAATCGTCTCCATCGCTCTCGTCCTTTTCTTTATGAGAACTCTGATCAGAATTAATAGAAGATTCTGGAATTACATCTTCAGTTGGACTCAAATCATGAATAAACTGGATGACATCTTTACTTCGAGCTTGAGCCTCAATAATCTCTTCGGTTGGTACATCCGGTTCTCTATTTTTCCACTTCTTCACCCGCAAAATATGAGGGTGATAACTCGCCTCGTTGATCATAACCTTTTCCTCCAGGTATTTCTTCAACGCCAAACAATCTTCCGAAATTTGATTCTTCTCCTTCCTCTTGCTGGGGGAACTCGGCTCGCTTTCATTTGAATCTGAACTAGAAGATTGCTTAAATTTCTCCAGTCTCTTATTTCGAGATGGAGAAGAGTCTTCAGCAATCGAAGATTTGAGTGGTGGTATGTTTAAAATGCTTTCAGGTGGAACTCCATCCAGAAGAACATCTATTGTCCAGTGAGAATCACCGTTGCATAAATTTTTATAAACGTCTATCACATCATCCTTTGGAATATGAGGGAACATATCAAACAGTCCTTGTATCACTTCTTGATCGGTTTCTTCTATTTCTCCAGAAATGTTTGGTAATTTTAATAAGACATCAACATCATTCGTCATGGAACTTTTGTCCAGTTTTAGTTTACGTGGAGGTGGAGTTTCTAAATTACTTAAAACCAAACCTTCGTTTATACTTCTGTTGACTGTTTTCAAAAGTGTGTACTCGGGTTCGTTCGTGCCTCCAATATAGGAAACATTAAAATCGTAGATACTAGTATTGGTTGAAGACTCTGAAGTCGCAACATTGTTGGATTCCTCAATTTTTACTGGTACTTCTAGTTCACAAGTTGGGAAGGGCGACTCCTTCCAAGTTATAGAATTAATATTGTCAATAGTTTCAAAATATTTACTACTAGTCTCCAAATTGATATCAGACTTCTTCGTCTCGGATTTTTGAATTTCTTTTTCTTCAAGTATTAATTTTTCGTTCTCCTCTAAAGATAAAACTGCTCTTGCGAGTGGTCCAGTGAATTGTATTATTTCAGGTTTACTCAAATTATCTTCAGACGCCTCAGATAAAGAAGAAATCAAATGATCTTCGGAATTCAAAGCATCAAAATTCATTTCTTCCGACGAAAGAATAGTACTCGCTTCAAGAACACTTAAAAAACTATCATTATCAGCATAATCGATATTCTTATTTAATGACTCACTTCCCAAAGCTTCAACGCTTTCAAAGTTATCTTGAGCTTCACAAACCAAATTTGATACACTAAACTCGCGGCCACTATTTGATAATTTTTTGCTTAAAGTATCATTGGCATCAGATAAGTTGTCAATTCCATAATCTAACATCTTTGGATTATTTTGTTCCTTAATTGGTGAATGTAATTTTTCAGTGAGCGTATCCCTAACAGTCTCAGAAGATTTTTGAGCTACATCTTCAAGCTTTTTAACCTTTGATCCATCGTTATTAGCACCTAAAAAAGACTTTTTAATAAATTTCATTATCGATCCAAAACTAACTTTAGCTTGTGGATCGGTACTACAATTTCTATGATCATTTTCCTCTAATAACTCTTCCGAACATTCTAAATCAGTCGAAATTTCTAAATTATCTTTCGAATCAAGTAACAAATCATCAGCGTTGGAATCGATATGTTCAAAAGAAGTAGAAGACTTTGTTGCAGAATCTGGCGAATCCTTATCAAGAGTATTTTGTGCCTCTTTCAATTCTTCACTAGGACTTTTTGATTTCTCAGAGTCATCCGATTTCTCGTATTCTTCACTGTCCTTTTCATTTTCTGCCAGAGTCCCGACACTATGAATTTGCCTCCCATCAAGCAACAAAGTAAAGTCCCAGCACTGGGCAAGAATATTCTCATTATCGTCATCAGACTCCTCAGCAATTATGTTTCTTATCATGCTGTTTTTCCTCTCAGAACCAATCGCTCCTAAACTCATACTAGCCTTATCCTGATTCGAAGCACACATCTTGTTATCCATACTAGATGATTCCTCATTCAGTGTGTCCCTCAGAGCTTCAGAATTTTTATTTCTAATCTTCCCGTTCCGCATCTCGTCTTCCCAGCTAACCCCATCATCCTCCCACTTATCCTGGATCAAATTTTGCGTGTTTTCTTCTGGAGATAAATCCTCATCATCCCCTCCAAAGGTTTTCAGCGCAAGTTGCAAAGCCGTGAGTTTCTCGTTATAAGGATTTGGGATAGCATCCACAACTTTCGCGCTCGAAACTTTAACAGGATAATCTTCAGTGCTTTCCTCAGCTACCAGGATTTTTTTGCTCACCTTGTTGCGTTTCTTAACACTTTCAGGATCCGGAGACACACGTTTCGGTTTTGAGGG
This sequence comes from Andricus quercusramuli, assembly GCA_932178445.1. Classification (NCBI taxonomy): domain Eukaryota; kingdom Metazoa; phylum Arthropoda; class Insecta; order Hymenoptera; family Cynipidae; genus Andricus; species Andricus quercusramuli. The sequence goes on along the minus strand of CAKNXH010057957.1, from coordinate 19,728 downwards.
CGATGGAATCGGGAAACAAGGTTGAGGAGGCATATTATAAGGATCATAACTCAGGGAAAACATCCTCAGGAGTTTAGCAGCTGTCACATTTCGCTCGTATCTCTGCAACTTTTTCTGGATTGAGTCCCTCGACACGTTATGTTTATTCCTCCTAGCTAATTCGGCAGCCTGGAAGAGCCAAGGCGTGTCTGGTTCAAGAACTTCGATAAAATAACCATATTGTACAGCCATTCTCACGTAAGGTTGCATTTCCCAGCACTGGGTGTTCGTATTGTCTACAATCACTGGACTTCGAGCATCCATAAGAGCCTTCAAAACTTGTTGCTGGTTAAACGCATGAGCATCGGAAAGTTTGGTCGGATCAAAGGCGTAAACTCCTCGTCCTTGTTGCAGAAAAAAGTCGTCAGCGCTGAAAATATACTGCGATGAGTCGCCACCAACGGTGGACTCAACGATTTCCTTAGCCAAGCAGGACTTTCCACTGCCTGGGAGTCCTCTCAGTATCACCATGATCTTGAATCCTCTCTGAATCGTCGATCGGATTCTACTTAATGCAGCATTGTGAGATGCCTTGAATTTGTGCTTGCTCGTAGGAGAGGTAAATTGTGATGGTGAAGGTGAAGGTGAAATTGAAGGTGAGAGTGAGCTGATCATTCCGATGCGGGGCTTTGTCGTTTTCGGAGGACTCTGCGTCTGAAGAGACAAAAACTGACAAACGTTCGACTGTGTGTTGTGAGGATTCGGAATATTGTAGTCGCTGGTTTCCTCTTCGATGACAACGTCGGCGTCGTCGTCGGAACTCGTTTCCACTGCACCAAAGCGGTACTGAACCTTCAAACCACAGAGGGATTCGGTCTCTGTTTTGCGTTGACGGAAATTTTTAAAAGCGTCCTGGGAAGAACCATGAGGATTGAAAGTTGGGAGTTCGTTTTGATTGCAGGTTAGCAGATCGGAGTCTTTTTGATCTTCAGGAAATAGAGGATAGGAATCACTTGATGGTTTCTCTGAATATGGGCTGTTTTGATTGATTGAATCATCGGGAAGTTGATTGGAATCTTCTTCGTCTTTCACTTCCTCATCCTCGATAGTTTCTAGATTTGATTTATTTAGTACACTTGTTTCCTGGGTGCCTTTTCTCATCAATTCGAACTTCTTGAACTCGTCTTTTTGTTTCTGGAGTTCCTCGTCGTTGATGTTCAGGTAAGTAAAATCGGTATCGACTTCAAAAGCGTCCTCTTCCGGACTCGAGTCAGGATTATCAAGAGACGCACTTTTTTCGTCTTCGCCCAAATCTTCGCTACAACTACCGAAATTACTGCTGTTTTCGGTTGGGGAACTGACGTTGGCTGATAATGTTATCAGATGCTCGATGGATGGTTGCACTGGAGAGAGATAATAATTTATTAAGCACTTGAAAAGATAATTTATAATACTACGGAGAAATGGGTTTTTTAAACAACTAATACGCATTTATCAGGGTGTCTAGCGTTTCTTAAGAAAAAAAATTCCAGGACATTTGCAGATTTTTCAGGATGAAAAAATTTAATTTTCCAGGTACCTTTTTTACAGTGAAAAAAAGCTTTTCACGAAATATATTAGAAATTGTAGACCTAGTGGAAATAAAAAAAAGTATAATATGCAAATTTTCTCATGCATCCCCAAAATCTCATTTTATGGTCAAAAACCATTTTTTTTTTGTAACTTTTCATTTTGCGATGGTAAAAAATAAAAAAAATGAAGCTGCAATCGAAAATATTTCCAAGTTTCTCATTTTTTACCAATTTCTTCAGCATTAGGAACAATTTAATTATATTTTTAGAAGGCAGTTTAATTTTTAACGAAAAAAGATTACTTTTCAATCCAAAACAAACGAAAAAAATTGTCCACAAAATAGTTTAATTTGTAACCAAATACTGGAAATTTCTATCTACAAAGATACATTTTCAAACAAATAGTCGATTTTTTAAACAAAAAATATTAAACATTAAACAAAAGCAGTTGAATGTTCAACAAAAAAATGAATTCTCAACGAAAAATATTACAGTTATTTAAAAAAAAGTAATCTCAACAAAACAGTTGAATTTTCAACCTATGAAAATGAATTCTCAAACAAAACAACCAATTTTTAAACAAGAAGATTAATTTTCTACCAAAAAATATTAATGTTTACTAAAAAAATAAATCTGCAACAAAATAGTAAAATTTTCAACCAAAGAGATAAATTTTCAACAAAAAATTCAATTTTGAACCAAAAAATGAAATTTCAACCAAAAAGATTAGTTTTCTACTAATTAAGTCGGATTTTTAACTAACAAGAGATCAATCTTCAACAAAAAAAAAACCAATATTTAAAAAAATTGTTAAATTTTCGATCAAGAAGATAGATTTTTAATCAAATAGTTGAATTTTAAACCAAAAAAGATGAATTTTCAACCAAACAGTTTAAATTTTAAGCAAAAAGGACGATTTTTAACAGAAAAGTTGAATTTTGAACCTAAAAAGATAATTTTTCAACGATATGGTCATATTTTTAAACAAAAAATATTGAACATCAATTTTCTCTCAAAAAAAGATGAATTTAAAAAAAAAAATACGTGAAATTTCAACTATTTTACTGATTTTTAATTAAAAATTTTCACTAAAAAAATAATCCTGCAACAAAATAGTGAAATTTTTATCCAAAGGGATGAACTTTTAACAAAAAAAAGGACGATTTCCAACAGAATAGTTGAATTTTGAACCTAAAAAGATCATTTTTTAACCAAATGGTCAAATTTACTTTAAAAAAAGACTGAACTTCGACCAAAAACAGTTGCATTTTCTACGAAATAGTTGAATTTTCAATTAGAATTTTCAAGTAGTTGAATTTTCAAGAAAAAAAGATGAATTCTCATCGAAAAATGTAATAGTTGATATTTTAATTACAAAGATTTTTATTTTGAATCAAACCAAAAATACGAATTATCAACAAAAGAGTTGAATTTGCAAACAAACAAAATATTTCAGTTAAGAGAGAAAAAAATGTCAACCAAATTCTCAAATTTTTAAAGCTAAAAGGCAAATTTTCAAATTTTCAAAGCTAAAATGCAAATTTTCTACAAAACAGTTGTATTTTAAAACCGTAAATACGAATTTTCAATTAAAAAGTTTATTTTTAACCAAATATTTGAATTCTCTATCAAAATAATAGAATTTATAACCCAAAAAGACGTTTCTACCAAGAAGATTAATTTTCCACAAGATGAATTTTCAACTAAAATTATGAATCTTCAACCAAAAAATTACTTTTTTACAAAGTAGTACAATTTTAAACGAAGTAATTGTATTTTTAACCATTGAATTCATTAAAAAAAAACTCACAATAGTTGAATCCTCAACTAAAAAGATGAATTTTCAGCCAATAAAATTAATTTCCTGCCAAGACAAATTTATTTAAATATAATATTTCTAGGTTCCTCTAAAGAATTCAAACAGATTTTTGAAGATTTCAAATATGTCGAAAAAGTATTCTAAAAATGTTTAACATTTTTTTTAATTTCACAGGATTTTACCAAATTTTATAGAAATTTTGAGTTTGAAAGATATTTAGGACTTTTTGAAGCTTGGAACTAATTTGACAAGATTTTAGAAAATTTTCAAATATTTTTAATCTCTTCAAAACTCGAGTCAAAACTGCCAAAGTTCTTGAATATCTGTTCAAATTATTCGAATTATTCCTAAAATTGTCTTGAAATCTTTCTGATTCCTTTTTGACAATTTAAAAAATCTTTCGAATTGTTTTAAAATCTTTTTAATCTCTAGAAATTAATTTTTTGTAAATAAAGAATCACTTTAAATATTCCCTGGAATCTTAAAAAAAATTGTTTAATATCATGAAACTTTTCAAAATCTTGAAAAAACTTCAAAATTGTATTTCGATATCTTCAAAAATCTACATTTTATTTGAAGTTTTTTGAAATATATAACATTTTAAATTATTTTTCATATTTTTAAAAAACTTCTCTATATTTTTTTAAGTGATTTGAAATTTTCCCAAAACTTTGAAAAAATTCTGTTAAGTTAAAAAAATGCCTTGAAAATCTTCCGAATTCCTTTTTGACAATTTTACAAATATTTTGACATGTTAATTTTTTTTAATATTCTCTTAAAATAACATTTTGTCAAATATGAAATTATTAACTTTTTCACATAAATCTTAAGAAAATTTTTGTATTCTTCTAAAAACTTTCAAAATTCTTAGAAAGCTTTTAATTTTTTTTCCAAATCTTCAAAGATCGACTTTTTTTTAATTTGTTGAAATCATTTTAAGTTTAAAATTATTTTCGTATTATTTCAAAGCCTGGAAAATCTTTTGCAATGTTTTAAAATCTTGTTAAATATTCCCTTCAAACTTCTGAATATCTTTTAAAATGATTTAATTTTTTCTAAAATTGCTTAATCTTGCAAAATTGAAAAAGTTTGCTTTAAAATCTTCCACATTCTTTTTAAAATATTTTAAAATATTTTCTTAAAATTAATTTATCAAAACAAAATTTTATTTAGATTTTCCCTAAAAATGTCAAGAAAAAATTCAAAATTTTATTTCAATGTCTTGAAACATCTACATTTTTTAAATCTTTTCAAATTTAAAATAACTATTTAATCTTTTCAAAACTTCTGAAACTTTGAAATATCTTTTTAAACAATTTAAAGTTTATTAAATGTTTTTTTAAATACAAAAAAAATTGAAAACAATGATTTTAAAATCATCCAAATTCTTTTTCGGTATATTTTTAAATCTTCAAAGCTTAAAATTAATGTTTTAAAATAAAACCAAGGATAAAATCTATATAATTTTTTATTTTTCCAAAAAAGTTATTGTCAGTATCGGTAATATTTTTGTAACCGGTACCTGTTTGTGTCCATAACTTTATTTTTTTCATCTCTTTGAAAGGATGAAAAAGTTGACAAATTCTAGTGTGATAGCAAAATGTTAAGAACCGATTTATTTCTCAATATTAAAAAACATTTAGAATTAAAATGTTCTTGTTATCAATAATATTTAGTAACAATTCAGAAATGAATTACATCATAAAATAAGATTACTTGGAAATTTTAATTTACTAAATTGATGATGCAACAAATTTTTAATCTTCATTTATAGATGTTATTTTTTAAACTTTTGGTAAAAAAAATTAAGAACAGAATCTTTAAAAATAATTTTGCAGAATTAAAATTTCTCATTTCAAAATTTCGATTTACAAAATACGAGAAAATTCAAAAGAACAAACTGGTAGTTAACAACAATGAGTATGAGATTTTCGATAATTTCGTTCCACCTATTTTTTTTTAGATAAAACCCCACCAAAAAATGATTCAGCAGTCTTTTTTCGGTCAGTAGAGAATAAGTTTAAAAAGTTATTTTTGGAGATAACGAAAATTCCAGGACCAAGACCAAAAGTCAAGGACTTTTCCAGGTTTTCAACGATTTCCAGGACACTAGACACCCTGATTTATATAAAAAGATAATTATTTTCGTTCATTAGTGTCATTAATGGTATTCAAAGATAATTAAGCTCAAGTTAAAATTTTAAATTCAGATGAAGGTAGACTTACGTTTCCAGTCACAATTTTGAACCACGGAGAGAATGACATCTGGATCCAGAATGGAATCGAACATTTCACGCACTTGGCTAAGTACCCTTTCCTGATATTCCGCAGCATTTTTTCTAGTTTTATTGGACCGCTTTGCAGACTTTTCTGCGATTGAGTCATTGTTTGAAGACATTGTTGAGAAATTTGTGTAACATCAAGATTGTCTGGAAGATAAAAAGGTTTTTCTTACTAAATAAAACATACAAGAATTTTGCAACAGCTGTGTCATTTTATCTTAACTTCAATTATAAATTACCATTTTTATCACTTTATTGACTTAGCTTTAAGTTTAATCGCAGGTGATTTTTTTGTACAAAAATTAGAAAATTTAGGCTCGAAAGATTATCGTAGGGATAAGTACGATTTTTTTCTGTATATACTTTTTTACAATTATGTTAAATTTCCTTCGCTTTCTAAGAAAATGATGTAATAAACAAATAAGAAGAATCATTTAGTGTTAACATTTTTAAGATTTATCAAGGCCGTAATAACAAATTTAAAATCTCTACTGATAATGTCAAGACTGACACGGAGCGTTTACGATATTTTTTATCTTATTGTGTTTTCCAAAAAAAAAAAAAAATTGGCTAAATCACATGTGTATAGAAAAAATAAAATCTTGTTTATATCCGTATCACCTTGCCTAATTTATTATACAAGTGTAACAACTTTCCAAATCCAGGAGTTGGGTATATAAGTGAGAGGCAGTCTGGTGTGCAAAATGTTATCTTAAATTACAATTGGCCTTGCTCAAATTTATTGCTCTATTCAGCAGAAAATATAAAATTAAGTAATTCGAATTAAGAAAAATTTTCATACAATTTTTTTAAATTTAATTAATTTAATTAATTTTAAAATTTTTCATCCAATTTTAATTTAATTAATTGTGAAGCTCAAAACTTGCATAATTTTTAATGTTAAATTGTCAAAATTAAAACCTATTCAATTTTAAAGATTCGAAATTTAAAGCTTTTGCAATTTTGAAGAGTTGCACTTGAAAACTCTTGAATTTTAATGATGTCTTAATAAAAATTCTAAAATTTTGATGATTTTGGAAAACAAAAGTCCAGTTTTTAATTATAAATTTTCCAAATTGAAGAAATGTCCAATGTAAAACATCAAAAATACAGATAATTTTCATTTAAAATTTTCAAAATTAAAAACACTTCGATCTTAAAGATTTCCAATTTAAAGTTCTGTAATTTTGAAGAGTTACAATTGAAAATTTTTCAATTTTTATGATTTTTATGATCAAAAGTCAAGTTTTCAATTTTAAATCTTCAAAACTGAAGAAATTTCAAATGTAAAACATCAGAAATATAAATTTTTTCATTGTAAAACTTAACACTTGCATAATTTTCAATTTTAAGCTGTCAAAATTAAAAACTCTTCAATTTTGAAGATTGACTATTGGAAATTCTTCCTTTTTTACAATTTTCAATTAAAAATTCTTCACTTTTGAAGATTTACAATTAAAAACTCTGGAATCGTAAAGCTTTAAAAAGTCATTTTAAAAAACTTCAATTTGATGAGTTTGGAAATTAAAAGTCCATTTTTTAATTCTAAATCTTCAAAATAGAAGAAATTTTGAATATCCAGCATCAAAATTACAGAATTTTTAATGGTAAATTTAAAAATTGCATAATTTTTAATCGGAAAAATTAAAAGCTTTTCAATGTTGAAAAATATTTTATTTTCACGATTTTCAATAAAAAAATCTTCAATTTTGAAGATTCACCATTGAAAATTCTTGAATCTCAAATATGTATAAATTATTACAAATTCTTTTGGATATAAACAGTTGATTTTTTTAATTCTAAATCCTCAAAATAGAAGAACTTTCGAATATAAAGCATAAAAATTACAGAATTTTTAATTTAAAATTTGCATAATTTTTCATTGTTAATTTAAAAGTTGAAAGCTTTTTAATTTTGAAGTTTTTCACAATTAAAATGTTCTCTTTCGTCAATAACGTTTTTAGAAATACATATTTCGACATAAATTTTATCATGAAATAAAATTACTTATTTGGAAGTTTTAATTTCCAAAATTTATGGTGCAAAGCATTCGTAATCTTGATGTATGCGATATCTCGTGACTACAAATTTGTAAGAAACGGATGAATATTCAAATTTATCTTGTTCTCACGATTAATAAAAAATATCACATTTTCTAAAAAGTTTCAAATTCTAAGTCTTCAAAATTGAAGAAATTTCGAATGTAAAGCATTAAAATTACAGAATTTTTCATTGTAAAACTTAGAAATTGCATAATTTTTTATTTTAAATTGTCGGAATTAAAATAACTTCAATTTTGAAGATTTATAATTGAAGATTTTTCTATTTTCACGAATTTCAATAGAAATTTCTTCAAGTTTGAAGAGTTACAAATGAAAACTCTTGAATTTTGAAAACGTATTAATAAAAAAAAACTTAAATTTGGATGATTTTCGAAATAAAAAGTCAAGTTATATATTCTAAATTTTCAAAATTGAAGAAATTTCGAATGCAAAGCATCAAAATTACAAAATGTTTAATTGTATTTTTGGAATATTTCAATTTTTAAGGTTTACAAATTGAAAATTCTTCTATTTTCACAATTTTTAATTTAAAATTCTTCAATTTTGAATATTTGCAATTGAAAACTCTTGAATCTTAAAGACGTAAAAATGAACAAAAAACTTAAATTTCTATAAGTTTGGGAATAAAAAGTCAAGTTTTCATTTCTAAATCTTCAAAATTGAAAAAAAGTTCGCATGTAAAGCATAAAAATTACAGCATTTTTCATTGCAAAACATAAAACTTGCATAATTTAATATTTTTAATTGTCAAAATTAAAAGCCCTTCAATTGTGAAGATTTACAGTTCAAATATCTTCTAATTTAACGATTTTCAATCAAAAAAATTCTTCAATTTTGAACAGTTATAAATAAAAACTCTTTAATTTCGCAGACGTA
>CAKNXH010057955.1:5990-31483 GCA_932178445.1 Andricus quercusramuli | reverse complement strand
ATTATATAATAGCGAAATACTTTAGTTTTTGTTTGGGTTTCCTGAAGGTGTCGCCCCTAGGCTCCAAACGCTACAAAACGACTATAAGTGAGCTACGCAAGTGGAATTTTTTTTTTACACAGTATATATTTCTGAAGAATATACCATCCCATTCTTGAGTAACTTTCTGAAGATAATTCTACGTCTTTCTTCCATTCCATTATTTGTGAATACTTGCTGAATATCGTTCGGAATTTCTAACTTGGTAAGTGTGCCTACTATATATAAAGATTCTCGAATCATTTGTTGTTTCATTTGCTTTGCTGGTGAATGTAGTTTTTTGCAAAAAGCATACGGCTTGCTTCCTTCAAAAAGTATATCCTGATTCAGACTATACGTATGGATATACAAGTAGGCACCGTAACACACTTGCAGTTCAGCACATTTGCTACCATGCACGAACTTTTTCAGTTTTCCATTCAAATCTTCGAATGGAAAACAAGAGTAAACCCGTAATGGGCCTAACTCACGACCTATTTGAGGGAAATGTAAGAGAGGGAATGCAAGTTGCACGACATGTGTCTAAGACCATACAAATTTTCTAATCTTGAGACAAATTCATTAAGTGCACGCGAGGCATTGTTCAGCATTGATTCATTGATCATGTTCATTTTCTAGACTGTCGATACATCTTGAACAGTAATAATGTGTGTCAAGAGGATTTTGTTGATCTTCAAAATGTTTTTTTAAAATAGTAGAGAGATGTTATGCAGTTGTTAGCTTCCAGACAGTGCATAGCGATTAAAGTAAGGATAGCCGCCAATAGTACACCCGGTACTGTGAACCGCGTTACTACAGCAAGAATACATAATGCGCTTTCTGATACCTTTATTGGTGCTCCCGCATAGATTTGCAGGATCGTCTTCCATTTTCGCATTGACAGGAAAATCAGCATTTTCTTCGTCAGGACCCATTCCCAATTCAGAATCAACAGTGGAAGCGGTATCAGTAATTATGCTCATCTTCCGAATACAAGCCATTGCCCTCTTCTGCATCGTAAAATTCTATATTTGGAGGACAACCAACCTATGGATTTTTTTAAAGTTTGTAAAAAACGTAAGACTAGTGGTAAATAGGTCGCTTTTCAAGAGTGAATTGATATTAACAGATTCGAAGAAATAGGTCGATTTTTATCTATAAATTGTGCAGCAACCTTGAAGTTGCTGGTATTTTTCTTTATATGAATGAAGACGATTTTCCCGAAAACCCCACCATTTTTTTCTTAAAATTTGATGCTTGATGTCAATTATTCAGAAAGAAAACAGCTTGACTTGAAATTGGAAACCTATATTCATATTTACCCTGCTGGTGCCATTATAAGGAGAAGAATGGGACAAGCCTGGATCAAAATTGCGAAGGTTTTTCTAGCGCCCGTATCACTAAATCGTGTCAAGTGTGCAGAAAAGAAACATCTTAACTTGAAATTGGAAACCTATATTTATATTTACCCTGCTGGTGCCATTATTAGGAAAAGAATGGGACAAGCCTGGATCAAAATTGCGAAGGTTTTTCTAGCTTCGGTAGCACTAAATCATGTCAAGTGTTCAGAAAAGAAACATCTTGACTTGAAATTGGAAACCTATATTCATATTTACCCTGCTGGTACCATTATAAGGCGAAGAATTGGACAAGCCTGATAAAGATCTTAAATCTTTTTCTACCTACAGTAATGCTAATTCAAGTCAAATGCCGAGGAGAATGAAGGCTGCAGTTTAAATTGGAAACTATTATTTATATTCACCCTTATAACGTCATTCTAAGGAAGGTAATTTAAGTCATAGAATGAAAAGGGGAAAAATTAAAATTAAAATTGCAAGCCTTCATCCATCTTTAGTTTGCTGTTACGATTCTAATAAGAAAAATGGGACAAGCTTAGATCAAAATTGCGAAGGTTTTTCTAGCCACCGTAATGCTTGTTTGACTCAAATAGTGATGGATCCATTATGGTGGTGAAAAATCAGAAGAATATGTTCAAGTCATGAAACTTTCTTTTTAGGTGCTTACGAAATTTTTAATCTCAATCCGAATTCATAATTACGATAACCGAAATAACTTAACGAACATTGCGATTGCCAATTACAAATTATATTCATATTTCAGTCAGGAATAAAACTAGTGGAACATTTCAATAAGTAAACGTTTTCAACATTACCGAATAGAACAATTTTGAGAAATATTGTTATCATTCAGAACAGTAACATGCTTTAGCTTCTTTTCTTGTTCGGCGTCTGATTTCCCTCCTCAATCTTTCTCTTTTTTGAGGTTTCTGGGTCCTCTTCGTCCTGCTTCCCTTTTTTTCCAGATTTTGGCAACTTCGGATGCCGAAGTGTTGTACATTGATTGTTTATGGTCACCACAAATGTTTGAAAGTTGAAACTTTGGTCTGTGGTCTTTCTCTTTACGTAACCTACTTGTTCAAGAATCTTGTTTATAATTTCGTTCATTAAGGCCATGTACCACTTATACGACTTCTACCTTACTGACATTTTTTCGTGAGGTCTAAACGTCCGGATTGTCAGAATTGAAAAACAGAAGGGGATATGGGTTATGTTCGGAATAATGGACTTTTTCTGAAATAAAAGGTACTAAGAAGCAATTTTATTTCCCTAAATTCTTATGAATACAAAAGAATGATATTTTTTGATTTTTTTGTAATTATAATATTTTAAAACTATGCAAACCTGCTTTAATGCCTTTGTTTTCAATTTTTAAACTTTTAACTCAATATCATCTAATTTCGTTTGGACATGAGTTATCAGTTTTTTCGAAAAAGTGTCAGTATGTGGTACATGGCCTGAGGCTATGACATGTCACACCAGATGAATCTTTCCGGGACAAGTCTTTCCAGGGCAGTCCTTTCGAAGGGAAATGTCTTCCCTAACATCCCTTATTGAAGGAAATGCCCTCGCCTGAAATTTCTTCCCACGCGATAAAGTTACAGTCCACTTTTTATAGGCAAACAGGGTCATCTCTTCTCCAAGGACAAGACTTTCCCAGAAATCCCTTCTCACAACGATTCGCGTAAAGACACCATTGGACATTATATCATCCATATATACAGTCAGATCCTCGGGCTCTGTTGATATTGGATGACCCTTCCCGGGAAATCACTTCACACCTTCAAAAATACATGAGATACTTTGATATGCCGCGATGCTTCCTGTCGAATGATGTCTTGCAGCATCTCATTTTCTTTTTAGAAGTGAAATGTGATATACTGAGAATCTTAGGAATCTTAGGAAGACATGTCCAATGGTTCCTCGAAGCAAATCTTATTTCTTTAGAGGTGGAAAGTGATTTCCAAGGAAATTTTGTCCCGGAAATACATGTCTTGGAAAGATATGTCCCGGTTAGACCTGTTCAAGGGTGCCTCGAAGCATGTCATATTTTTTTGGAAGTTGAAAGTGATATAACTTTCCTGAACTTACTGAAAACTGCGTCCATTATATTTTGGGGAATAGCTGTCCTTTGCTTTCCTTGGACGAACATCAGTTTTAGCTTCTCTGCTCCAATCAAATTCAGCATGAATCTCCTGGTCATTTCTTTTGGATTGGACTTGAATCTCAAAATATTTAGGAGTACCGTCCTTTTTACAAAAACATCTTCGCACATGGATAAGCGGTAGTAACCACGTGGTGCTGATGATTGTTCTTCTGACTCATTCTGTAATTTTGCGGGGATATTAGTAAAAATATTACGTTTTACAGTAGGAACGTCTTTCCAGTCACTTGATTCAGAAAAGATGTTGTTTGCTACAATTTTAGTAAAGTAACTATAACTAACTAAAATATCAGTCTCCCGAGGTGCTTCGTCTTTCGAACTCAATTCTCCCTCCATCTATAGCGCCAATTCTTTGATAAATGCAAGGTTCTCCCAACTCACTAAATGATAAACAGTATATTCAAAAATCTTTGTTCATAGAACTATTATGTTATATTGTGTCAAAGTTTGGGCTATATTATCAGATGGACACATAATGTTTGCATGTGAGTTACATGTATTTTTGACACTGACTAGTATCACGGAATTGTCCGTAAAACTAGCCCGCAAAGTGTAGTGCTAGGGCTACCATTACAGAATTTTCTCAATCTCACGGTTGTGAAGCGTGGCCACAGGTGTAGTCTACCGCGATTATACTAGGAGTCAGTGTCATTTTCATATATGGCAGTTGCCACCAGTGGGCCCCTGCGATAGTTGTGTAACATATTTTCTGATTTTAAATAAATTACAGTAAATTGTATTACCTATAGGAAATTTGGGTCGACTGTTATTGGCGGGTTTTGGTCCTCCATCCTTATCTGCCAAGCATATTCGTGAATGAGCTATGGAAAATCTATCATTGTTTTAAGCAAAAATACATTACAAAATCACCTACACTGTTGAAAACAAAGTTAAGTAAAGGTTAAAGTCAAAGTTAAAGTAAGACTCATACGGACCACTCACAAAATAAAAATGGTACAAGCTTGGCTAAGGATTGTACTTCCTAAAAATACTAACATTTTAATAGTCGCGCAATACGTCGATTTGGGGGAAAGATAAGTTTAATGCCTACATTATCTTTAGAATCGCAACAGAATAAGTAAGCTGTAAATGTTCACGTGTTACAGAAGTATGGTCAAATGCTATCACCTTTTTCGAGCTGGGACTCGCTATTATTAGACTTTTTTGGCTCTGTATTAGTCGAGCGACTTCGTGAAGAAGCTACAAAAACATATAATTTTTAGGGGCATAAAAAGTAAGACAAAAAATAAATAGGTAAAATTGAATATCCATGTTCTGTTTTACCTTCATTATCAGATTGACCAGTTGTAGGAATGTAATCAGGTGCATATTCTTCATCAACTAGATAACTGTCTTTCCTTGCAGGATTTTTTGATTTCTTACTTACAACGCCTATTGCGATCATTGAAAATTTTAATTTTATATTAAATGAAATTGTTGTATATGCTTAATGTCACAAACTAAAATTGATTTTGTCATAAAACATAATTGACGAAAATTCAGGCAAGTGAAAACCTTCTTATCATTATGACTTTCAAAATTTTAGCACTGAACAAATTATTGAGTAATTTATAAATTATAAGCTACAAAGATGTCGCCCAAGTCATTAAGACTTGAATTTTTGCGTATTACGTCCCTTTCTGAAATATTTTGTTCGTTAATGTGATGCCAAAATTTCATAAAAATGTAATAATTTACTCGTTTTTTGATGAGGAGGTCCACATTTTCTTCGGAAATTTGGAACATTTGTAAAAGCATTATATTCGGGCTTATTTACTTCATCCTCGGTATCAATAGCATCAGCTCGATCTTCAAAAATATGAAAAATTATAGTATACCAAAGTAATTATCTTCTCTTTTCGAAGATTATTGACTTTTTCTCAAAAAATTGAATTCAACTTTTTTCACATTTAAAAAAAATGTATGCAACAAATATGAATTACACAAAAAATTAAAAAAATTTTGAAGTTACAGGGTATTTCAAAAATATCTGACGTGACTTTTCAAAATTGATACAAGTTAATACCATGAAGTAGAACACTATTTAATAGACTGAATGGAGTGTTAAATTTGAGTGGAAACTCGTTTAAAAATAAAGAATATTATTTCTAATAAATATCTCTCAAGACTGCCCAACTTCAATGTTTACACTTGGAATAATGCAACAGAACAAAAGGAAATTGCAAAGGTAATAAGAATAAGACAGGGTTGACTGGAAATTTCAAAAATGTAGCTACACTTGGCTCAGGTCCAATTCGATTGCGCAAGTCAACACATTTTTTTTTGGTTTTCTGAGTATCTGTTCTAATGCTTAGATTCTGATTCTAGCCAGAAAAAAAATAAAATAAATTTCCATCTTCAGATTTTAAAGTTTGCTTTTGTCTGATTTACGTCGATAATTAAGTTTTAATGATTTTAATTGATTTTATGAGCAACAGATGTTAGCACTTTGATCAACCCGATAGCAAATTACATATTATTTGTGAAGGGCACAGTAATGAAAGTTGACTTGTCTATACACTGTTCCCCGAGAGAGGGACCTGAAGGACGACCAATTTTGGTTTTCTTGACGCAGCCTATCATTAAATTTTTTCAAAAAGGCGGGATTTCTTGACATGTTTCAGCCAATCCGAATTGAAGTCCTTCAACTTCATGAAAAACTCTTGACTTGATTGATTTACGACACTGGTCGACAGTCTGTTTTTTCAGTGATATCTGTTTCGGCGACCTTACCGCAGCAGGGGTCTTTTGCCCACAGACAGGTCAAAGGAAGGAAATTTAAAAACTATCAATTCTGCAATTAGCCATTTGGAAATAAAATAATCAGAATCTATGAATTTTTCCGATTCCAATGATATATTACTTGCTTCGAAAAGTTGAAGATTCGAAGAAGTTTACTTGATGAAACTTAAGCTCAATATTTAATTCAACATCGATTAGTTCTCCAAATTCCAACCTTTATGGGCAAATTACATGTCGTTGGAATCGGAATAATGTGCAAATTCCGAATATATTACTGTCAAGACAGTCATTCGAGAATTATTAATTTTTAACTTCTTAATTTTTGTCCCTTTTCCGAAAAAAGTCAAGTGGCTACCGTTGTCCCTTGTAACTCGAGACTTGAACGCGATGAGTTCCTCTTCTTTTACGGCTAACATCTGGTAAAAATCTTTCGAAACAGTTGACAAAGAAACCCAAAGAAAGTCATAAATATACCAAGGGACCAATGATAAGAAAAATGAAGAAACTTTGTGTAAAAAAAAAAGGATAAGGATACTCCACCATCGAGAAACCACAACCCCCATGCGCGTCTTCAGGTCCTTCTCTCGGGGAACAGAGTATAGCACAGCTGTAACAACCGCCCTTGTGTACTACTAAGTTAGAAAACGGCATCAAGACAGTGTAAACAAGATGTCGATCAATTCTGTTTTATTTGCGGTTAATTTATGAAAGTAAGAAGCAACAAATTTGCTTTGGCAAAAAATTTGAAGCTTTGCGAAGCTTATGAAGCCTATTTTAAGTATGCTTAAAAGCTCTAAAATTATGGACTACTTCATATGCTACATTCTCACCTGGATCAATTTAAAGACAATATGGGTGCCTACTCGGAGGAGCAAGGAGAACGTTTTCACCAAGATGTGATGGACTTTGAACGACGTTACCAAGGGCAGTGCAACGAGAATATGATAGGAGATTACATTTGGGGTTTAACACGAGAAAGCCCATACAAACATAAGAGAACTACTAAAAATATTCATTTTTGAACTTGATTTTTTGTTATTTTACATTTATATGCTATTTTCTATCATAACTCTTGACTTAAAAAGACTTTGATGTTCAGCAAAAACTTCGTTAATCGCAATTAAAAATAAAATCATATAAAACAAATATAAAAATCAGCCATTTTCCTTCAAAATTCGAAAAATGCTCTAGTTTCTACAAAAGCAAACTTTGATCAGAAACATTATTTTTTCTTTTATTTGTAACATAGGAGAAACCAAAATTTTACATGCACAAACCAGACCCAAAAATCGTGTCGAACGGTGTTGGTGGGGATGATAATTTCAATGCCTAAATTATATTTAATGTCGCAGCAGAATAAGAAAGCTGCTAATGTTTACGTGTTGCAAAAGTATGGTCAAATGTTATCACCTTTTTCGAGCTGGGACTCGCTATTATTAGACTTTTTCGGCTCTGTATTAGTCGAGCGACTTCGTGGAGAAGCTACAAAAACATATAATTTTTAGGGGCATAAAAAGTGAGACAAAAAATAAAGAAGTTAAATTGAATATCCATGTTCTATTTTACCTTCATAATCAGGATGACCAGTTGCAGGAATGTAATCGGGCACATATTCTTCATCAACTAGATAACTGTCTTTCTTTGCAGAATTTTTGATTTCTTACTTACATCGCCTATTACGATCATTGCAAATTTTAATTTTATATTAAATGAAATTGTTGAATTTGTTTAATGTCACAAACTAAAATTGCTTTTGTCATAAATCATAATTGACGAAAATACAGGCAAGTGACAACCTACTTATTATTATGACTTTCAAAATTTTAGCACTGAAAATATTGTTGAATAATTTACAAATTATAAGATACAAAGATGTTGCCCAAGTCATTGAGACTTGACTTTTTGTGTGTTACGTCCCTTTTTAAAATATTTTGTTCGTTGATTTGATGCCAAAATTTCGTAAAAAATGTAATAATTTACTCGATTTTTGTTGAGGAGGTCCACATTTTCTTCGGAAATTTGGAACATTTGCGAAAGCATTATATTCAGGCTTATTTACTTCATCCTCGGTATCAATAGCATCAGCTCGATCTTCAAAAATATGAAAAATTATAGTATACCAAAGTAATTAACTTCTCTTTTCGAAGATTATTAACTTTTCTCCGAAAAATTAAATTGAACTTTTTTCACATTTTGAAAGAATTTATGCAACCAATATGAATTACACAAGAAATTGAAAAAATTTTGAACTTCCAGGGTATTTTTGGAATATCTGACGTGATGGATGATGACTTTTCAAAATTAATACAAGTTAATACCATGAAGTAGAACAGTATTTAATAAACTGAATGGAATGTTAAATTTGAGTGGAAATTCGTTCAGAAATAAAGAATATTATTTCTAATAAATATCTCTCAAGACCGCCAAACTTTAATTTTCACACTTGGAATAATACAACAGAACAAAAGGAAATTGTAAAGGTGATAAGAATACGACAGGTTTGACTGGAAATTTCCAGAATGTGAGCTACCCATGGCTCAAGTACAAGCCGATTGGGGGGATAAAAAGTTCAATGCATAAATTATAAAGTCGCAGCAGAATAAGTGAGCTGTTGATGTTTGCGTATTACAAAACTATGATCAAATCTTATCACCTTTTGTGAGTCTGAATTTGCTATTATTTGACATTTATGGTTCTATATCAGCCGAGCGACTTTGTGAAGAAGCTTTTGAAAAGTATAATTTTTAGGGGTATTGAAAGGAAGATAAAAAGTAAAATTAAATATCTGAATTCTGTTTTTTACCTTCAGAATAAGATTGACGAGTTCTTAGCAAATAATCGGGCCCGAATTCCTCATCAAATGGATTACTTTCTTTCCTTGCAGAACTTTTTGCTTCCTTGGTTACATGGGCTATTAAGATTATCACGAATTATAATTTTTTGTCAGAATGAATCTTCTTATGTATTTAGTTTTTAAAATTAAAATCACTTTAATCATAAATTATCATGGAATAAAACGCAGGTAAGTGAATACGTCCTAATTATTATGACTAAAAAGTTTAGTACTGGAAATCTTATTGAATAGTTTACAAATTAATTATAACATAAAAAGATGTTGTTAAGGTCTTTAGGAGATAGATTTTTGTTTCGTTCGTCCTTTTTGCTTCCTCATAGAGGAAGCTTTGTAATGGTAACATTTTTCAAATTTTTTAAATTCATTTAATTGAACCCTCCCTAATTTAAAAATGTCTAATACAATGTTCTAAGCAATTGTCCGGATGTGTGTGTGTGTGGATGTGTGGATGTATGGATGTGTGGATGTGTGGATGTCACGCTTTTTTGTGAACACGATAACTAGAAAACGGTTGCAGATAAATTGATGAAATTTAGAGATCTTATTTTCCTCACTAATATCTTGAAACTGACCGAAGGATTTCAAAAAATATTGGATGCATTTTTTTCTAGCACTCAATAACATTTTAAAAATCGGTTTTTTATAGCAAAACTTTTTTCATTCGCATAATTGAAAGTTGACGCAAGAATATAAAAGATGCCTTGGTTCGGGACGAATCGATTGACCTATAATATTGATACATTTTATTGAAGAGTAGGGAAGTTATGGTAATTTATATATTTTGAAAATCGGTTTTTTATAGTAAAACTTTTTTCTTTAGCATAATTCAGAGTTGATGCAAGAATATAAAAGATTCCTTGGTTCGAAACGAATCGATTGACCTACAATAGTAATGCATTTTATCAAAGAGTAGGGAAGTTATGGTAATTTATATATTTTGAAAATCGGTTTCTTATAGTAAAACTTTTTTCATTAACATAATTTAAAGTTGATGTAAAAACAGAAAAGATGTGTTGATTCGAGTCGAATCGATTGACCTATAATATTAATGAATTTTATTGAACAGTAAGGAAGCTATGGTAATGCATAATATTTGAAAATACGGTTTTTTATAGTAAAACTTTTTTCATTAGCATGATTCAAAGTTGATGCAAGAATGTAAAAGATTCCTTGGTTCGGGACGAATCGATAGACCTATAATATTAATACATTTTATGGAAGAGTAGGGAAGTTATGGTAATTTATATATTTTGAAAATCGGTTTTTTATAGTAAAACTTTTTTCATTAGCATAATTCAAAGTTGATGCAAGAATGTGAAAGATTCATTGGTTTGGGACGAATCTATTGACCTATAATATTAATACATTTTATTGAAGAGTAGGGAAGTAATGGTAATTTATATCGGTTTTTTATAGTAAAACTGTTTTCATTAACATAATTCAAAGTTGATGCAAGAACAGAAAATATGTGTTGATTCGAGATCAATCGATTGACCTATAATATTAAGACATTTTATTGAAGACTATGGAAATTGTGAAATTGCATAATATTTGAAAACACGGTTTTTCATAGTAAAACTTCTTTTCAGTAACATAATTCAAAATTGATGCAAGAACGGAAAAAATCTCTTGATTCAAGGCAAATTGATTGATCTGTAATAATAATAATACACTTTATTGAAGATTAGGTAATTCCTGCTCATTTATAATATCTGAATCATCAGGTTCAAACAGAAAAACTTTTTTCATCGACATAATTTAAAGTTGATGCATGAATAAAAAAGACTTTTTGATCATAAATTTTCAAATAGAGTAATATTATGACAATTTTTGTGAAGAAATCATAAAGCTGGAAAAGGGATAGGGTGCGATAGAACTTTTCCTTTCCCTTTTCCAGCTCAAAAAATTATTATTTCGAACCCAAGATTTGATTTGTCTCATTTGTCTTTTTATTTAAAACATTTTTGTATTATTCTGTAATTTTTCATTTTTGGTAAATTTCTATTTTTAAATTGAGCAAAATGAAGACTTCGGTTTGCCTATTATTGAAAAAAATAACTAATGCTTCCTCTATGAGGAAGCAAATACATTTGCTAACGGGAAGCAAAGTGCTCGTGAAATGAGCACCATATAATTATAAATACAAACAAAGTGGAAACACTCGAGATCGAATTCACAGCTAGTTTGTGAATATTTTGCTAATGAAAATGATGATGAAATATCTAAGAAAGTAAATTAATTTACTCTTTATTTGTTGAGAAGGTCCACATTCAGGTTTACTTATAGTATCTTCGATCTGAATATCATTCGGTTGATCATCTTTAAAAATATGAGAAATGACTAAAGTATTCAATTTATTGGGGATTTGGCTTATTGGTGTCATAATAAAAATAATACTTTTTGATGTAGATAGTAGTTCTCTCCTGGGTACTATCACTATATCTGACGTGATGGATGGATGACCTTCGAAAATCAATACAGTTAAATACTATAATGTATATATCGATGCCTGCATGTTCAAAAAACCTCTTTTGCAGTGATCGTCTAGAACGACCATTCTGGTGTTGGTAGGCTTAGAAAATACTTTGTTTTTTGAGTTGCCCCTCGTTTTAGTATGCATAGTTACACGACAAATAGCAGATAGGTTTACGAATTATTACTCTCTGGTTTAATATATTATTTACAATATTTTGAACTCAAGTGATTCAAGAAATTCAAAAATCACGGAATTCAAGGAATTCACGGAACTCAAGAAATTCACGGAATTCAAGGAATTCAAGGAATTCACAGGATTCGCGAAATTCACGGGATTCACGGATCACCGAATTAACAGAATTCACGTAATTTGCGAAATTCAAGCAATTTACAAAATTTAGGGAATTCACGGAATTCACGGAATTTAAGGAATTCCAGAAATTCGCCAAATCCAAGGAAGTCACGGAATTCCAGGAATTCACGGAATTCAAGCAATTCACTGAATTCATGAAATTCACGAATTCACGGAATTCAAGGAATTTTCCAAATTCGCGGAATTCAAGGAATTCAAGGAATTTGCTAAATTCACGGAATTCAAGGAACTAAAAAATTCAAGGAACTCAAGGAATTAAAAAAACTCAAGGAATTCACGGAATTTAAGGAATTCACAGCATGCATTCTTGAATCCCGTAAATTCCTGAAGAGTCTTGAATTACATGAATTCCGTTAATTCCGAGAATTGCGAGAATTCCGTGAATTCCTTGAATTTGTTGAATCCTGTGAATTCCGTGCATTCCATAAAATCCGCGAATTCACAATATTTCAAAATAATACGTTCTGACTGGTTCTTTTAGACGACCAACGCAGGAGTGATCGTTTTAGACGATAACTTCAAGAGAGGTTTTGGTAACAGCACGTTTCGATATAGAGTGGAAATAATGGTAATTATTTCAAATATACAATACATATAATAAATAAGTATCACAAATACGATTGAATTGTATCACCTTTCGTCGGATTGGATTTTTTATCATTCAACTTTTTTGGGTCATTATCATCCGAGCAACTTCGTTGAGAAGCTGTGAAGAAAGTATAATTTTTTAAGACATAAAAATTAAAATAAAAAATTAACAAATAAAATTGAATATATGTACATGTTCTGCTTTCACCATTAGAATGACATTGATCAGTTTTGGGAAAGTGATCGGCTACAAATTCTTCATCAGCTGTACGATTTTCTTTTCTTGCAGATTTTTTTGCTTTCTTGGTTCGTTTGCCTATTGCGATCATTACAAAATATTGTACTTGAAATATTTGTAATTATGTAAAAACAATATAACATACAAAGATATTGCATTTGAATATTTAGAAACAAAAATATCACAATGCATTTACATAAATACATCAACATTATCCATTCTAATTATTTATTAGCCGGGTATCCTAAGATTCAAGTCCAAAATAGAGAAAAAAATTTACTTTTTTCAAAATGAAGCATTTTCGATGAATTTTCGGCTGGTCCAGGTGTTTTGAGTTTTTGAGTGCTTTTGGAATCTTGAAATAAATTAATGATATTTTTAAATCTAATTGAAATTTGTATGCACGTTTTATATTTTTGTTGATTGCAAATTTTCAAAATAAATTATATTATGACAATAAAACATAAAGGAAACTTTTGCTTACGATCTGAGACGGAGAATAATAAAGGCATCTTTGCAACAAGTTTGTTTAAAGATTTTTGGCCCTCATCCTGTTCTTTTTTTATTGCTGCTGCCTGGGGATCTTTTTTCGGAACTGCTTTTTTGCTTTTTTTTTTAATTATTTCTCCATCCGTGGTGAAGTTAATTGATTGTAAGTATTTTTTATCCTCTGTATGAATATTGAAAGCAGTCAGAGAAGTATGACTCATGATTTATGAATATTATATACTCATGAGCATTATATATTTAATAAATAATATGCATATTATTAACTATTCACTTAATTAATCATAATGAGATAGTTATAAATTGCCAGCTGAAATTTCAAAATAATTTTCTTAAAGCAGTCGCGCGTGCAAGGGAAGCTTTCGACAAATTAAAGATTGAGATTTATAGATAATAAAAAGAAACTTGAATTTTCTACAAAAAAGATGAATTTTCAACAAAAAATGAAATAGTTTACATTTCAGATAAAGGAGATTCTAGTTATAAATCAGAAATAGTTGAATTCATTAGAAAAAAAGAAATTTCTAATAAAATCATAATTGAACCCTTAACTAAAAATAATTAATTTTTAACCAGTGGCATTTTTTATAAGAGAGATGAAAATTCTGGTAAGGAGTATAATTTGTAGGCTGAAAAGAAGAATTAAAAACTAGTGACTCTTTCAACCAACAAAAAATTTACCAGTCAAGAAAGAAAAAGATTTGAACCAAATTGTTTAATTTCAAAGCAGAAAGACGAATTTTCAACCAGTAAATATAAACTTTCAACAAATAAGTTAATTTTCAACCAAGCAGTAAGATTTTCAATCAAAAAGTAAAATTTTCAATTAAATAAATGAATTTCCAACTATAAAGGGTGTTTTCTCCGAAAAATAAAAAAACTGCAAGCAAGTCGTTGAATTTTTAAGCTCAAAAGGTGAATTTCCATCCCACAATTATAATTTAAACAAATAAAGCTCATTTTTAACGAAATAGTCAAATTTCGAAGTTAACGCATTATAGTACTAACATTTTCAACCAAAAATGTTTAATGTTTAACCAAACAGTGGCATTTTTCTCCAAAACAGATAAACTTTCTGCTAAAAGAATTAACGCTCACATCGAAAAGACGAAAAAAAATAGTAACATTCTCAATCAAAAAAAGTTTTCTCAGTCCGGTAAAAAAGAGATTTCAACCAAATTCTTAACTTTTTCAGTGGAAGAGATGAATTTTAAACCTGAAAATATAAACCTTCAACGAAAAGGTTTATTTTCAAAAACTAGTTAAGTTTTTAACCGAAGAGATGAATTTTCAATCATAAAGATAAATTTTTAACTAAAAACTATTTTCCATCAAAGAAATAAAAACATCAACCAAATTGTTGAATTTTCAAGCCAAAAAGACGAATTTTTAACCTGCAAATAAAAATGTTTAAAAAAAGTTAATATTCAACTCAACAGTTAAATTTCCAAATTAGCAGTAGTAACATTAAGCAAGAAACATACATTCTTACTGAATTTGCCAGAATTGATATTTCAACAAAATAAGGCAAATTCAAAAAATATTTAAATCCATAAATTAACAGATTTTCAGCATGAAAATATAAACTTTTGACAGAGAAGTTGATTTTTAACCAATTAGATGAATTTTTCTATCAGAATAGTTAAGTTTTCCACTGAAAAAAAAATAAATTTCGAGCGACAAATTGAATAGTCGTTTTTTAGTTCAAAACATAAATTTAAATTACCACTCCTCATTTTCAGGATAGCTTTGTATTTTTTTCCGTTGAAAGGAAGGGTAACTTCTTCTCCAACTTCTTTGCCTATGAACTCTGAACTCTCCTCCATGACGGTGACTGATCTGGCTATTTGCCACTGGACCAAGACATAAATTGTCATTTTTATTTTATTTTTTGCTGGATTTATCAATCAAAATGGCTTAAACTGACAGTGCTGTCGTGATTCTTTTATTAGTAAGTCAATGTACTACAAACTTCAAGTCTTTTAGACTCTGTTTACACTGACAACGTCAAACATGCCAAATTTGTTTTGAAATAACTACTGGCGAACTTTAATTTTCTTTTCCGGCTTATCCTTTGCATTTAATTATGGATGGGAATCAAGACTTTGGTCGGTATTCTGCACGGACACAAAGGAGAATATTGCATTTTTCCAGAGAAGAGGACGTATATGTCTCTGATGATTCTGATGTACGTATATTAGGATGATTTAAAAAAACTCCTTTTTTACTAGGGGGGCAGTCCCCCATCTATTTATAGCTCCATAGCCTTATATTTATAATTTATACTTGTAGCTTTTTATTCATATTTATAGCTTCCTGGTAAAAAAAATTGAATTAATTTGAAGTTAACATAAGTTTTTAAATGGGAAAAGCTCATTTTTCTCAAATATGTGGAACGCAAGTACTTTTTATTAACTTTTCGTGAATTGAATTTCATCGAAATCTCAAAAAATATTCGGAGAATAATTTCTACCCCATAATTTTGAAATTTTACGCCCCAACCACTTTGTATTGATTTTGGAAAATTCCCTGAAAATGCAAAATAGTCGTTTTACTTAAAATTCGTGCTAAGGTCAGGCTTTTTAAAATTTTTACAGTATCCTTTTTTACGCTCGAGCGAGTGCTATTCCTGTTAATCATAAAAAGTCAATATTTTTTGGAATTATTGACACAGGAAGTGAATTTTCAGAATAATATATCTTCATTAAGTTATATTTTTTTAGCAATTTATATGAGCTTTCATTTTTCTTTTTCTACCAAATTATGGAAAGATTGTATTTCCTGGAATTGGTGACACAATTGATGAATGCTAGGAGGAATATTTTGGGTGTATAACATGTGTAATTATTCATGACACTTTCTGCAATTTGCTAGAATATTGTGTAGTCTTCGAATATATTTTGAAATATTAAAAATATTCTAGAATGTGAATTTCGGGATTCAGGAATTTCAAGATTTATTTTTTAATTTTTTTTTAATTTTCTGATGCCATGCTAAAATTCTTTTATTTTTGTGAAGATCACTGTGAATACGGATAGTGGTAATGAAAATCCCTCTGTGCATGAAGACATACACATGGAAGACGATTTTCATTCTGATAATGAAAATTTCGAAACTCAAAGTGCCATCAATTCCGAGATTGAGGAACATGAAGATGCCGAAGATTATGATTTATTCAATGATTTAGAGGATGATTTAGACGACGATAATAGCGATGAGGACTCTAATGACGGTAAAAATGACACCTTGCTTTAAAGTTCAATAGCTTATAAAGACATGAAGGTTGATAACATTTTTTTGAATATTTGAAATCTTATACAATTCTACCGCTCTTTTCTACACAGTGATGATATTTTAATTACCCACTGTGGGCCTGAGATTATAAAAAAATATGTGGATTCACCCTGAGTTATTGACCCTGGGAAGGGGGATAGGTCTTTTAAAAAGATGACATATATGAAAAATGTTTTATTTTCTTAACGGCAGATAATGTACTGTTATTAGTTACTTTTACCATTATAATAAATAATATATAACTATTTCTTTAACTTTCTCTCTTCGATTTATAAATTCATTCGCTTTAGTACAAATTTCTTCTTTCTTATGAAAATGCAACTTTTTGGTTAAAAAACATTCTTCTTTGCTTGAGTATTCAACTATGTATTTTGCTTGAAAGATTTGGTTAAATCACTGTGTTAAAAAACCATTTTTTTCTTTTTGAAGAGTTATATCATATTTTTAGTTGAAAATTGATCACTTTGATTGGAAGTTTGACTATTTTGTTGAAAATCAGTCTTTTTAAATTGAAAATTCAACTACTTAAGTAAAAGTTAAACTACAATCTTAAAAATAACTATTTTCTGATTGAAGTCTTCAGTTAAGAATTTAACTGTTTAGCGGAAAAGTCTTTTTTTGTGTTTAAAATTAATGTTTTAACTAGGAATGTAACTTTTCCATTTTTTTAATATTGATCTTTTTTAGATGAAAATTCTCCTCCTTTTGGTAAGAAAAAAATAATTTTCTTGGTTTAAAATTTCATTTTTGTTAGGTAAAAATGCATCATTTTTACTGGAATCATATTTTTTGTTTGTAAATTCAATTTTTGCACAGAAAATTCAACTTTTGGGTTGAAGGTTTATCAATTTGGGTAAAATTTTCTTTCTTCAGTGAAAAGTCTATTCGTTGGAAAGTCGTATTTTTGGTTCTAAAAAACTTTTTTTTTGTATGAATTTCATCTTTTTTGATTAAGATATAAACTATGACACTTTTTGTTGGGAATTTATCTTTTTAGTTTGAAAATTCAACTATTATATTAAAAATCTAATTATTTTGTTGAAAATTCAAGTATTTTGTTAAAAAGCCCTCTTTTATAGTAGAAAACCCATTCATTTGCCCAAAATAAATAATTTTTTTTTTAATTTCAAATTTGTATCTAAAATACTGTTTTATTCCGTTTATGAAGAATTTGATGTTAAAAGTATTTCAAGATTAAAATGCTGGGATTTGAATATTATTGATCAAGGAAAATGAAAAATTAGACATTGAAAAATAAGGGAATTTTGAAAATGAAGTTCTCGGACACCCTGCGTAATTCTACTAGCAGCAAAACATTTTTGGAAATTAAAAATTACATACAGAAAGAGTGGGGGGGAGCAATATTTTGTTACAGTTTGTCATAGGGGAGGGGGGGGGTCTCAGAGAGGGCCTATAATCCATTTCGTGATTTAAGTACGTCCCCTTGTCACTGCCCTTCAACTGAAACTGAAATTCTTAATTATGAGTGTAAATTTGGAAACGTTCCTTTCTTCGAGTTTTTCAAATGACCCAATCCGCATTGCGAAAAAGCGATAAAAATCCTTCCCAGATTTTCGTGATACACCTATTTTACAGAGGAGGAGTTATTTGAAATAAAAACAAAATATTGAGTGAAATGAAATACATTCATTTGTTTTTGGAGATGACAGGTTGGTGGGGTTGAGGTTTGTGGGTTTACGGGTTTGAGGTTCGTGGGTTTGAGGTTCGTGGATTTGAGGTTTGTGAGTTTGAGGTTTGTGTGTAAAGATATTATCGATTTCATGGTTTTAAAAGTTTCGAAATTTCGTGGTTCAGCTACCTTGGCAAGTTCATATTTTTTTAGGTTACTTTGTTGCAGAAAACTAAAAAAGTAGCAGTCCTACATGAAATTATAATTCGTTACGAGTATTAAAAAAAAATTTATTAGAATCGGTCAAAAATTGAGCAGTCAGCCGAATTTTGAAAAAAAAAAAATTGTAAAGAAACTCACTGTGCGTTGTTAAGGGGAGCAGGTTTGACCATAATTATTTCTATCACCAGTCACAGGGGTGTTTTCCCGCCTCCCACGAGACGTTGGGAAGGAGTAGGTATTTGACCATAATTTTTTATGTTACCAGTCACAGGAGTGCCTTCTTGCCCCCACGAGACGTTGAAAAGGGGTAGATGTTTAACCATCATTATGTCTGTGACTAGTCACAGGGGTGCTTCCACGCCTCCCATGATACGTTGGAAAGGGTGGGGTTTTGTACAGCATTATTTCTGTGACCAGTCACAGGAGTACCTTCCCACCCCTCACGAGACGTTGACAAGGCGTACAGGTTTGACCATCAATATTTCTGTGACCAGTCAAAGGGGTCCTTTCCGGCCTACCACGAAAATTCGGAAAGGGGTAGGGATGTGACAAAAATTACTTCTATAACTATTCACAGGGGTGCTCCCGCCCCCACGGGACGTTGGGAAGTGGAAGGGGTTTGACCATAATTATTTCTGTGAACAGTCACAAGAGTGCCTTCATGCCCCCATGATAAGTTGGAAAAAAGTGAGGGTTTGACCAACATTATTTCTGTGACTAGCAACAGGGGTGCTTTCCCGCCTCCCACAAGACATTGAAAAGGGGTAGGGGTGTAACTAACATTATTTTCATAACCAGTCAAAGGGGTGCTTTCCTGTCTCTCACGATACGCTGACAAGGGCTAGGGGTTCGACCATCATCATTTCTGTAACCATTCACAGGCGTGTATTCCTGCCCCTAAGAGACGTTGGAAAGTGATAGGGGTACATTATTTTCCTCACTAGTCAAATGGTTGTCTTCGTGCCCCCAAAGAAGACCCTTAGAAGGGGTAAGGGTTTAGCCGAGATAATTTCTCTGTTTAGGCACAGGGGTGACTTTCCGACCCCACAAGACGTTGGAAAAGGGTAGGGATTTGGCCATTTTTATTTCTGTGAGAAGTAACATGGGTGCTTTCCCTCCACCAGTGAGATGTTGGGAAGCTGTGGAGGTTTAAAAAACATTATTTCTGTGACCAGAAGGCATAGGGATGCCTTCCCGCTCCCATGAATCGTTAATTTTGAGTTGCTAATCCACGATAAAGTGCGATGCATACATCAAACGTTTCATACAAAACGTCAAAAACCAGAATATAACAGAATAGTCTTAAATCACATGACCTTACACTGAAATGTCTGACAATCTCTTCAGTATGCTGGAAATATGTCTTTTTCCCGGTACCTGTAGAGAACTTTATTGCCGGTACCAGCTGAAAACGTTTTTTCCTCCACCGGCATGAAACTTTTCTGCCAGCAGACTGTTGAACAAGCGAATATTTTTAAAGAAAGCTTTCAAAATTCAACTTGACACAGAAAATATATTATTATCTTAAAAATATCTAGGCCTACATAGAATTTATGTGATGAATTATTTACGTAAACAAAATCTCACCAAAAGAATTGTTGAAAAAATAAAGGTGCCTGAAACGAATAAGCCAATAGTCAATAAAACAAAACTGTAAGCTAATCGAGAAGTCGATCTTTATTTTTTCTCCAATTCTTTGTTGAAATTTAGTTTACATCTGAAAATCATTACATGAAATCTATTCGATTTAAAAAATTTTTGAAAACAAGAGAACGTATTGTTTTCACAAAGGTGAATTTTCAAATTTTTCTTGAGAACGAAACGAGCGAGGATGCGAGGTATTAAAGAAATATATAATAGACATTTTCATAAAGCATTTTTTCAGGAACAATATGTTTCTTCAATATTTCTTCATAGCTTGCATTGCTTACCAAAAAAATTCAAAAATTGTACTTTAAATAAAAGAAAATTTTCTGACACAAAATACAGTTTGGCCTGCATCATAAAACTTAAATGGTTTCTTCGCAATATTGGTACATCAATATTATCATCAATCAATATTAGCATCAAATTTTAAGGAAAAATGGTGGGGTTTTCGGTGAAAATCGTCTTCATTTATATAAAGAAAAATACCAGCCACTTCAGGGTTGCTGCACAAATTATAAAGAAAAATCGACCTATTTTTTTAAATCTGTTAATATCAATTCATTCTCGAAAAGCGACCTATTTACCACTAGTCTTACGTTTTTTGCAAACTTTGAAAAAAACTATAGATTGGTTGTCTTCCAAATATAGAATTTTACGATGCAGAAGAGGGCAATGGCTTGTATTCGGAAGATGAGAATAGCATAATGACTGATACCGCTTCCACTGTTGATTCTGAATTGGGAATGGGTTCTGACGAAGAAAATGCTGATTTTCCTGTCAATGCGGATATGGAAGACGATCCTCCACTGTATGCGGGAGCACCAATAACGGTATCAGAAAGCGCATTATCTATTCTTGCTGTAGTAACGCGCTTTACAGTACCGGGTGTACTATTGGCGGCTATCCTTACTTTAATCTCTATGCACTGTCCGGAACCTAACAACTGCATAAAATCTCTCTACTATTTTAAAAAACATTTTGAAGATCAACAAAATCCTCTTGAAACACATTATTACTGTTCAAGATGTTTCGACAGTCTAGAAAATGAACATGATCAATGCCCCAATTGTCTAGAATTAACAAAAAGCAAATATTTCATAATAGTTCCTGTTATATCTCAGCTTCAAGCGCTGTACAAACGACGCGGCTTTCGTCAAAAACTGCAGCACAGGTTCACCAGGATAAAACAAGCACCAGGCAATTTCGAAGATATATACGATGGAAGAGTATATCAAGAATTGTGTCGTGAAGGTGAGATCTTATTTTACCCGAATAACATCTCGTTTACATGGTACACAGATGGTGTACCAATCTTTAAATCTTCAAAATTTTCCATTTGGCCGGTGTATCTTGTCATAAATGAACTACCATACGAAGAGAGGTATAAAAAAGAGAATTTGATATTGGCAGGACTATGGTTTGGAGAACACAAACCTGTTCCTAACTTGTTTTTATCACCTCTGTATAATGAAATAGAACAACTACTACATGGTATTCATTTGGACGTACCTGACGTGGAAGATGGAATTATCGTAAGGGCAATCATCATTAGTGGAACATGTGACCTTCCTGCCAAAGCCCTGTTTCTAAACATAAAGCAGTATAATGGGAAATTTGGATGTCAAAAATGTAAACTTCCAGGACAAAGAATTGACAATGTGCAAGCGTACCCATATAGGCGAAATTTGCCAATGCGAACAGAGGCGTTAGCGTTAGAGACGTTAGCTCATGCCGAAGCCGCTGACTTGAACAATCGTCCCGTTTGCGGTGTAAAAGGTTCTACGATTATGTCTCGACTTGTCTACATGTGGATCAGAACAACTGGCTTAGATGCTATGCACTGTGTCTTTGTAGGTTTGCTAAAGGCATTAATGACACTATGGTTCGACGCATCTCATGCTCATGAACGTTTCTCCATTTCTCGTATGATTGAGCTTGGGGATAAAAGACTCAGAGAACTTTTCCCACCTGAATTTGTGCAAAGGCGACCTCGTTCGATAGCAAAACATTTAAAATACTGGAAAGCATCCGAACTTAAAAATTTTTTCTTCTACTTTTCAGTCCCAATTTTGGAAGACATCTTGCCCAGAGATTATCTGGAACACTACAAATTATTAGTCCTGGGGGTATTTCTTCTTTGTCAGCCGAGCATTTCAGAAGAAATGCTGAACAATGCCTCACGTGCACTTAATGAATTTGTCTCAAGATTCGAAAATTTGTATGGTCTTAGACACATGTCGTGCAACTTGCACTCCCTCTTACATTTCCCTCAAATAGTTCGTGAGCTAGGCCCATTATGGGTTTACTCTTGTTTTCCATTCGAAGATTTGAATGGAAAACTGAAAAAGTTCGTGCATGGTAGCAAATGTACTGAACTGCAAGTGTGTTACGGTGCCTACTTGTATATCAATACGTATACTCTGAATCAGGAATTACTTCTTGAAGGAAGCAAGACGTATGCTTTTTGCAAAAAACTACATTCACCAGCAAAGCAAATGAAACTACAAATGATTCGAGAATCTTTATATATAGTAGGCACACTTACCAAGTTAGAAATTCCGAACGATATTCAGCAAGTATTCACAAATAATGGAATGGAAGAAAGACGTAAAATTATCTTCAGAAAGTTATTCAAGAAAGGAATGGTATATTCTTCAGAAATATATACTCGGTCAAAAAAAAAACAAATTCCACTTGCGTAGCCTACAATGTCAATGACAGTTTACGTTTTGGAATCATACGATTCTTTGTAAGAGTGACAGCGTGTGAATGTCGAAGGGTCTGTGCTTGTCCAGCAAATCACTACGCTGTTATCAAGCAGTGTCACTCTCAGATTGCTTTTCCCACAACAATCCTTCCGCGAATGGGATTACAATTTCTGCATAGAATCCGAATAATACCTGATCAAATTGATCTTATTGATTTAAATCTACTTCGAACAGTATGCTTTTTAATAACAGTTCAGGACACCAATTTAACGTACGTTGCTGAACCTGTAAATACCGTTGAAACTGAATAATTTGAACTATTTCTGAACACTGAATGTGTTCAAGCAATGACTCGAAATCTTTCATCGTATATAAGGCAAAGAAACGAAATCAGGATAACTCTTGTTTTCGATGTAAATAAATTTGATTTCAAAATACATTTTCACGAAATCTGTAGCTCAGCAGTTAAAATAATGTCATAAATATCTATTTTATTGTAATATATATGTGTGACAGGAAAAAGAGTGATCCAGAATCCTGATTTGGTTCCTTTGCCTTGCTGCCTCATCAACGAATGTCGAATTAGTGTCTTGTATAGTAATTTGATTCGGCATTATTTTGATCTTGTAAATGATAGCAAGAAGCCCTGCTCGTTCCTGACACACACGTCGACGAACACGATTTGCAGTCCTTGCCAACAAACGTATGATTCAAAAATGCATTCCATCGTTTGCTGAGAATGTGTTACCAATGAAATTTGTAACTTTTCCCCCTTGTATTCCATTATTTGAGAGTGTTCGTAATACTTCTTTCGGAACTTGTATCTTTAAAAGGTTTTCATATAAGTACAAACACTCTTGAATACTTTGAAATTCCATTTGCTTCGTTATAGATACAGTTTCTTACAAAAAGCAAGCAAATCTTTATTTAGTGTGAACGCATTACGGATAAGAGTAAGTCTTTGTACAAGGCGTGTCCAGAATGGATATAGAGCTGAACACATTTACATCTGAAAAATGTTTTCTAACTTTCCATTAACGTCTTCATGAATGACGCTATATTATGTAAGTATATGAATGACTCTTGAAAAGCAGCAGGAAAATGTAGATATGGATGAAGTTTTTCCTTCTTGAATACTTTGTTGGTAACGAAGATATATTGCGACAATTGATAATTTATAATGTCCAGAGATCGTGAGACAGAATGTCCTTTAAAATAACGGAAGACAGTAATGTAAAAAATTTAGACTTCGACGCTTTCCAATATTGTACATATATTTTCCAATCGAACCAAGTCATCTTTAAGCCCAACTTGGTACAATAAGATTTCCAAGTCTTTGGTCGAGTGAATCCACTATTTTGATTGAAGCGTGACAAAATAGTTCAACCTTTCACTCTATGTACAAAATTGTTTTTAGATATTTGGACCAGGCACAACACTCGTCATTTCACGGTTCGACGTGGTAGGTTTGTAATGTACAGATACACTTGAATATTCTATATTCTTATCTCTTTTTGTTTGCATTCAGGACCTACAAATTTTCCTTTGTACTTCTTCATAATGAGAAAGGAAGCCTTTGATGGAAAGTGACATATCCTTTGTATGCCTAATTCCTTAACCCACTGGCCAAACTTAAAACTTGTATGATCTGAAAACCTGCACTCCGTTGACGTATGCAGAATGAAAAAGTAATGCTATTTCGATACAGCAGAGGGCTTGAGAGTTGGGAAATAAAAGTAATTCTTCAAAAATATTTGCTTTTTGTTGTTTGGAAGCACTGAGGACATTGTGAAAGTTTAGAGCCATAAGAATAACCGAAGCATGTCAATTGTCGGAACAGAAATAATGCCTGGTAGAAGGACAATATTAGTCTTCGAAATATGCTTAAAAAGTGTAGAGTATGAACCGACAGTGATTTAGTTTAAGGAAGTACATCTAGATTAATTTTGAAATGCTTGCGAGAACTACTCCTCTATTGTCCCGAAGAAAACTTTCCTAAGAAAGTTTTCCAAATTCAATATAGTTGATTTTGGAAATCTTTGTTAAAAAAATTTTCATTGGAGCAATAATTTTATCACTGTAAATCGCAAACCTACAACGAGAATAGATAAGATACTTTCAAATACTGTGAGAAGACCTTCTTCAAACAGAGGTCATCCTAAAAGTCACTTGCAGAGTCATTCCTCCTGTCGAGAGAATTATGATATGTTTCTCAGGCGATTTCGAGTAAATTTTGCATTTGAAAACATTAATCTAGTATTTAAGATGGAGGTCCATGAAAAGAAATGTATCTTTAATTTTTGCTCGACACGTCATCCTACAATATTATTGAATGTTGCAAGTAGTTTCTTACATAAGAATATTTATAATCTCATGAAATAACTCTATTGTATGCAGTGAATTTCTCACCGCCTGACACGCATTGCAAATTTTGAATAAAGAGCATTTATACTGAAACAGTATAGAAGAAGCACTTTATAATAATTTTTCTTGCAAAAT
This sequence comes from Andricus quercusramuli, assembly GCA_932178445.1. Taxonomy (NCBI): domain Eukaryota; kingdom Metazoa; phylum Arthropoda; class Insecta; order Hymenoptera; family Cynipidae; genus Andricus; species Andricus quercusramuli. The sequence goes on along the minus strand of CAKNXH010057955.1, from coordinate 6,166 downwards.
AACCATCTAATTACTACAGATATGCTTTAGCCAATGTTCAGTGACCCTTGGTACTAGCTTGTCCAAAAAACAAAAGAAGATATGTACACTTCAACTATTCTCTAGGAATTGTTTAAAGAATTATGAGACTAGCGTGGCTCAAGACCAGAGACGAAGATCTGAGGCCTTCATCCATG
>CAKNXH010057954.1:41801-58717 GCA_932178445.1 Andricus quercusramuli | reverse complement strand
TTTTGATTTGAAAATTCACCTGTTTTAGTAGAATTTTCATTTTTCTTGGACAGATTTGACATCTTACTTGTATAAGAATACAACTGTTTGGTTTAAAATTCAAAAATGTTGTTGAAAAGTCAAATTCTGCTGTTTTGTTACAATTGAAGTATTTTGTAGAAAATGTATTTTTTGGTTAAATTTAATATTTTGGTGTTGAAAAGAGAACTGAAATGTTTTCTGGATGAAAATTCTACTATTTAAAAAAAAATTTAATTAAAAATTCATCTGTTCTAAGGAAACTTTAATCTTTCTTGGATAAAAATCCAACTGCTTGGTTGAAAATAAAACTATTTTGTTAAAAACTCATACTTTTGGTTGTGATTTCTACTGTTTCGTTGAAAATTTAACTATTTCGTAGAAAATTTACTTTTTGTTCAAAATTCATATTTTGGTGTTAAAAAATGAACTGAAAGCTTTTCTGGATGAAAGTTCAACTTTGAAAAAAATTTGTCCTTTTTTATTAAAAATCCATCTGTTTTAGTACGAATTTCATCTTTCTCGGATAAAAATTCTACTCTTTGGTAGAGAATTCAACTATTTCGTTAAAAAATCATCCATTTTGGTTGAAAAAATTCGTCTTTTTGAATGAAAATTTCGATTTTGTTCGTAGAAACTTATTTTTTGTTAAAAAATTCATATTTTGATCTTGAAAAGTCAACTGGAATCTTTTCTGGATGAAAATTCAACTATTTTTTTAAAATTTGTTTTCTCTGTAAATAAAAATTCATCAGTTTTAATAGAAATTTAATCCATTTTAGATAAAAATCCAACTATTGGGTAGAGAATTCAACAATTTTGTTAAAAAGATATCCTTTTTGAGTAAAAATTCGTCTCTCTGGATTGAAAATTCAATTTTTTTCGTAGAAACTTATTTCCTGGTTAAAAATTCATATTTTGAGCTTTGGTCGAATTTTCTTTTTTTTTATGAAAATGCAACTTTTTGGTTCAAACTTGAAGTATTTTGTTGAAATTTAGTATTTTTAAATTGAAAATTCAAATACTTGGGTAAAAGTTAAATTACAGTGTTAAAAATTTATTTTTTTGATTGAAGCTTTATGTCTCTGGTTAAAAATTTAACTGTTTAGTGGAAAAGTATTTTTTTTCATATTTAAAATTAATTTTTAAACTGAAAATGTAACTTTTCCATTTTTTTAATTGATCTTTTTTATTTGAAAATTCTCCTTTTTTCGTGAAAAAAAGTCATTTTCTTGGTTTAAAATTTCATTTTTGTTGAGTAGGAATGCATCAGTTTCATGGAAAAGTAATGTTCTGCTGAAGTCATATTTTTTGTTTGTAAATCGAATTTTTGTAGAGAAAATTCGTCTCTTTGATTGAAGGTTCAACAATTTAGGTAACATTTTCTTTCTTCAGTGAATAATCTTTATTTATTGAAAATTAGTCTTTTCGGTTTTGAAAAACTTCTTTTTTGTATAAATTTCATGTTCTTTGATTGAAATATAAACTATAACACTTTTTATTGGGAATTTATATTTTCAGGTTGAAAAATCAACTATTATGTTAAAAATTCAATTATATTGTTGAAAGCTTAGGTGTTTTCTTAAAAAGTCATCTTTTATAGTAGAAAAGACATTTTTTTTGTTTAAAATAAATTAATAAATTAGAAAATTTTTCATTTGCATCTGAAATACTGTTTTATTCGGTTTATAAAAGATTATATGTTAAAAGTATTTCAAGATTAAAATGCTGGTATTTGAATATTAATTATCAAGGAAAATGAAAAATTAGACAAGGAAAAATAAGGGAATTTTGAAAATCAAGTTCTCGGACACCCTACTAGCAGTAACTAGTAAAACATTTTTGGAACCTAAAAATTACGTACAGAAAGAGTGGGGGGGTCTAAGAAAGGGCCTATAATCCGATACGTAATTTAAGTACGGCACCTTAATTATAAGAAGCAGACACTATAATTTAGGTCAACTTACTTATCCGATTCGGGCACTTTTCGAAGTTGAACGCAAAGTTCCATCAACATTTTGCTGTCTCCAGTTTCTTTCAAAACTTGCATCAGCAACATTACACATCTCGACATGTGAGAAGCGAAGCTCCCAGGTCTGTCGATTTCGTGACTCGGTATTCTCCAAACGCCCTGAAATATATTAATTTTTACATAAACTTTAATCAGTTCAATTTTATTGGTAAAATAGCATCATCAATTAAGTATTAATTAATAATAATTATTATTTCAAGGTGGCGATTCGGCAGAGGATTTCAAAATCCCGGTCATTTCCTGGTTTTTCCATAAATCAAATTATTCAAATCTATTAAAAATTTCTTAGATTCTTTTCAAATACCCTAAAATATTTAAAATCCTTTAAAATCTTTTGAATTTTTTAAAACTTTTTGAAGCTCTTCAAAATGCCTCAAGGCATTTTCAAGATCCCAAGTGGAATCTTATAAAGCATCATAAAATATTTCAAATCCTTTGATATTCCATCAAATTACTGAAAACAATAGAAAATTCCTTGTAATATCCTAAAATTCCCTGAAATATTAAAAATCCTTTAAAATCCTTAAAAATCGTTTGAAATTCCTTTAAATTATTTGAAGCTCTTCAAAATGCCTCGAAGCAAAATTTGCCGCAAAAAGCAAACATTTATTTTAATTCGTGGCGTTCATTCTAAACAACTTTTAATACAACAGAGAAAAACATGGCAAAATAAATGAATTTGGAAAAAAATACTTAAATTTTCCAATAAAAAATATCATTTTTTTACAAAACATAGAATAGTTAAACTTTCAGTTAAAAAGAATATTTTCAACAAAAAAACGTATTTTCAACGAAATAGTTCAATTTTCAATTAAAGTGATAAATTCTCAAATAAAATTATGAATCTTTATCTGGAATAGTTAAATTTTAAACAAAAAAAAATAATTTTCAACCAAAATGATGAATATTTAACTGGAAAACTTGAATTTTCAACTAAAAAGACTAATTCTTAAAGAAGAAGATTAAATTTGAAATAAAAAGATTAATTTTCTACCCAAAAATACCATTTTTCACTCAAATACATTAATTTTTAAAGAAACGTATGAATTTGTAATTAAAAAAGACAAAATTTCATCCAAATGGTTAAATTTTGAACTAAAAAAAGAATCATTTTCAAATAAAAATGCAACAGTAACATTTTTAGTTTACAAAATTATTTGTAAACCAAACGAAAGAGTTTTCAACTAAAACAATGAATCTTTAACTGAAATATTTCAATTTTCAAACAAAAAAATTAATTTTTACTAAAAAATATAATTTGTCAACGAAAGCTTTAGTAATTAAATTTCAAGTTAAAATGAGTAATGTTTAACAAAACAGGTGAATTTTCAACTACAACTATAGAATTTTCAATCGGAATAAGTTAAATTTTCAGTTAAAAAAATTACTTTCTCAAAAAAAAACTAAATTTTAACAAAAAAAACTAACTATCAAAAAAATAGTTACATTTTCGAACAAAGTGATGAATTTTCAAAAAAAATTGTAAATATTTAACTGCAATAGCTGAATTTCAAACCAGAAAGATAAATTTTTAACTGAAATGATGAATCTTTAACTAGAATAATAGAAGTTTTGACCAAAAAGATTAATTTTCAACCAAGAAGATTAATTTCTACCAAAAGGGACGAATTTCCAACAAAGATAATTTTTCAACCAAAAAAAATCCAAAGAAAAACAAATGTTTAATCAAACAGATCATTTTTTAACCAAAGAAATGAATTTTTAATTAAAACGATGGATCTTCAACAAAAAAATTAATTTTTGACAAAAGGGTTTAACTTTTGATCAAATAATTTTATTTCCAACCTACAATTTTTAACTGAAATTATAAATATTTAACTGGAACACTTGAATTTTTAAACGGAAAGAAGAATTTTTAAACGAGAAAATTAATTTTTAAAGAATAATAAGATAATTTTATACCAAAAAAGAATCGATTTTCCAACAAAATACATGAATTATCAACTGAATAGTTGAATTTTCAATTAAAAAAAGACAAATTTTTATCCAAATTGTGGAATTCCGAACTAGAAAATATTAATTTTCAACTCTGAATGGAACAGTGAAATTTTTAGTCAATGAAATTAATTTTCAACCAAATTGATGAATTTTCAACTAAAAAGTGATGAATTTTTAACTGAAATAGTTTAATTTTGTGCCAAAAAGATGAATTGTCAACTATAAAGATTAAGTTTCTACGAAAAAGATTAATTTTCCACAAAGAACATAAATTTTCAAACATATAATTTAATTTTTAAATGCAAAATATCAATTTTCAACCAAATAATTTAATTTTAATCAAAAAAGATAAATTGATTTTCAAGAAAGTAGTTACATTTCCAACCGGAGATGAATTTTAAATTAAAATGATGAATCTTCAACCAAACAAATTAATTTTCAACAAAAGTTTAACTTTTAACCCAGTAGTTTAAATTTTAACTAAAAAACGATGAATTCGTAACGAAAAATGTGAAAAATTTCTATTATAATTCAGAAATATTTTTTCTATGAAATACCAATTTTACTCTGAAAACTGCTTCAAATACTTTCATTGCCCAAAATTTAGAAGAGGGAATTTTCAAATTGTGACGAATTCTGACTTGGAAGAGGGATTTCTTTAAATTCTTTTCTTCTAAATCCAAATTGTAATTCTTTTAAAAAATTCCCGTTCCATGTAAAAAATTCCCTGTTCCAAGTGAAATTAGATCTCTTGAATTTTGCTACGATAAGAAGCAAATTCCAGGGTTTTTAATTAAAATCCCGGCCTTTTTCCGGTTTTTTGCCGGTCAATAAAATTCCCGGTCATTTCCCGTTTTCCCGGTCAAGTCGCCACCCTGTATTTTTAATAAAAAATAAACATTTCTAATAGCTATTCATTTTTTAGGTTCATTTGTTTATTTATTTTTAAGGCCATATGAATATAATATTCCTAAGATTCTTGAAAAGATACAAAAAGATTTTTGGAAATTTCAGATGTCAAATAAAAATTTCAACAACACGGTAATCTTTAAACAAATAATTAAATTATTCATATGAAAATTATGCATTTTCAACAAAAAATGTAATAATAAATTTATAATTCAAGCAAAAAAAAATAGTTTAAATCAGAAATAGCTGAATTCATCCAAAAAAGACAAATTTTCTACAAAATAGTTAATTTTTAACCAAATAGTTGAATTTTCAGCCATATAAATGAATTCGCTTACAAGAAGATTCATTTTCCACGAAAAAAGACAGATTTTCAACTAAAATTTGGAATTTTCAACCAAAAAAGATGAATTATTAACGAAAAATGTAATAGCTGAGATTTCAATCGTAAAAGGCTTTAATTTTAAATAAAAAACAGTTTGATTCATAAAAAAACGAATTTTCAACAAAATAGTTGAATCCTCAACCATAAAGATGAATTTTTAACCAAGAAGAATTATTTTTTGCCTGAAAAGACGAATTTTCAACAAATAAGTACATTTTGAAACAGGAAGTGGAATTTTCAACAAAAAATATTAACTCTCAACAAAAATTATAAATCGGAAAGAGTTCAATTCATCCCAAAAGACGTATTTTTAACAAAATAGTTGAATCCTCCGACAAAAAATATTTTAATTTTAAACCAAACAGTTGGCTTGAATATTTAACAATTTTGTTGAAATTTCTTTTCTTTCTTAACTAAAAAATTTATTTTTATTTGAAAATTCAACTGTTTTAGTAGAAACTTGATCTTTTTGGCTGAAATTTAAACTGTTTTTTTTTTTTTTTTTTTTTTTTTTTTTTTTAAAATTAATATTTTCGGGTTAAAAATTCAACTGTTTTGTAGAAAATGTATCATTTTGGCTTGATAATTCAGTAGTTTGGTTGAAAAATCCACTATTTTGTTGAAAAGTTTCTTTCGGATGTACTGCACTATTTTTTATTAGAAACAAAAATCTTTTTAATTTAAATATCAACTATTACATTTTTCATTAAAAACCAACTTTTTTGGTTGAAGATTTAGGTATTTGGTTACAATTTGAATTATTTTGTTATTATTCCCTTTTTGTTTGAAGATTCATCATTTTAGTTAAAAATTCATTTCTTTAGATGAAAATTTAACTTTTTTGTTGAAAATTCGTCTTTTTAAATTGAAAGCTCATTTTTTTAACAGAAATGTAATCTTTTTGGTTGCGAATTCAACAATTTTATTAAAAATTCGTCTTTTTTGGATGAATTCAACTATTTTTATTTTAAAATTAAAATATTTGTTTCAACTATCAACTATTACATTTTTCGTTGAAAATTCATGTTTTTTAGTTGGAAATTTAACTATTTGGTTGAAAGTCTAATTGAATTCTTAAATATTAATTGTTGTTGTTGAAAATTCGTCCTTTTTGGGTTGAAAATTCAACTATTTTGGTAGTACACTCAACTATTTAGCTAAAAATTAACTTTTTTGTAGAAAACTAATAATTTCGGGTTGAAGATTCAACTGTATTGTAGAAAATACGTCTTTCTAGCTTTAAAAAATAGAAGGAAATAATAAAAATGAGCAAGAATAGGTTCAGTTTTCAACAAAATTGTTAAATTTTCAAACCAAAAAGACGAATTGTCAATCAAAAAGATTGATTTTCAAAAAAACAAAATGAATTTTCAACTACAATGATGAATCTTTGAAGATTCATTATTGCAGTTGAAAATTAATTTCTTTAGTTGAAATATTATCTTTTTAGTTGAAAATTCGTGTTTTTGCTTTGAAAATTTAACAATCTGGTTAAAAAATGAACTTTTTAATTGAAAATTTATCTTTTTAGTTTGAAAATGTACCTCTTTTCATAGAAATGTAATCTTTATTGGTTAAAAATGCTACTGTTTGGTTAAAACATTACCTGTTTTGGTTAAGAATTCAACTATTTTATTGAAAATTCGACTTTTTTGGATGAATTAAAATGTTCTTAATTTGAAATTAAAATATTTTTTGTTTAAAATATCAACTATTTCATTTTCCGTTGAGAATTTCATCCTTTTTGGTTGAAAATGTAACTACTTGGTTACAAGTTGAAATAATTTGTTAAAAATTAATTGTTTTTGTTGAAGATTAATTATTTTGGTTGAAAATTAATTTCTTTAGTTGAAAATTGAACTAGTTTGCTGAAAATTAGTTTGTTTTGTTGAAAATTCAATTCAATTTCAATTTCAAGCGCTTAAATTTTAATTTAATATTACTGCCTACATTGATATTATTTATAAGAATTTATTCACCTATTTTCCTGAAAAATTCTCCTTCGAGAGCGACTTGATTTTCTATTTCATGAATTTCTATTTATGATTCTTAAAAAACGAATTGAAATCTTTTAAAAAAGGGTGTAAATGGAACAATTGGGTCAGAATTAGGCGTTTTTGAAATTTTTTTTAATTTATGGAGAGGAAAGGAGACTGACTGTGATCCCTGCAATAAATATAAATTTATCACTAAATAAAAAACTCACATTGAAAAAATTGGTGCTTTTTCTATCCGCAAAGAGGCCTTGAACGGTCTGAGTTTGATAAAATTGGCAATGATAAGTTTCCAGTAACAATTCTCTACACTTTGTAGAACTTTTGGCAATTTTATTGTTGAAGAAGAAATGCGCCATGCGGTACAGAGATTTGTAGTGTTCAGGAAACCTCAGAATGCACTGCTCTAATCCAGATAAGCAGTAGGCTATTAAAGTTGCCGTCTCCTCGTCATTAAAACATTCCTCTGAAAACAAAAAGTTTTTGGTTTACCATATTTCAGCCCTCAGACTCCTTTAAAAATTCAAAATAGAGGAAAAACAGGGTGCATACTCAAATCCTGGAAAAAATTTCATGACAATTCAAGGATTTTTTTCCAAGTAAAATATTTCGCATTTTTTTAAACAATCAAATCGGAACATGTATATAAATTCGCGAGTTTATTATAAATAATGTTTTTTCTCATTTCTAGGGATTTTAGTTAATTTGTTTAATTTAGAATGCTTTGGCCAATTATGTTCCAAGATGTTCTTATAGCGTTAACGATTAGTTAAATAATTAAATAATACTAAAAACATAATGTATCATTTCTTCAATTTTTCTCTAAAGTCCATGAATTTTAATAATAATTCGAACAAACTTTTATTTTATCTTATATTCAAAATTGAGTACATATTTAGGTAAAATTATTATGGATACTGTATTTAATTTATACCGCTTCAAATTCCTAACTTTACAAATAAAAAAATGCATTTTCAACAAGAAAATTTATAAACAGTACCATTTTTGAATAAAATTTTGAATTGAAAAAGATCAGTTTTCAACCAGAAATAGAATAGTTAAATTTTCAGTTATAAAAATTAATTTTTCACAAGAAAAAAAAACAGCAATTTTCAACCAAAGTGATAATTTTTAACTAAGATTATGAATCATCAACTGGAATAGATGCACTTTAAAAAGGTGAATTTTTAGCAAGAGTTTAACTTTTATTCAAGACTTTTTATTTTCAGCCAAAGAGATGAACTTTCAAACAAAAAGATTAATTTTCTACCAAAAAAGACGATTTTTCAACAAAAAACATTAATTTTCCACTAAAAAAGAAAAACTTTAGATAAAATAGTTGCATTTTTATCCAAAAAGATTAATTTTCGATGAAAAAGATCAATTTCTACCAAAGAATATGAATTATCAACTAAAAAATGTATATTTTCAACCAGAAATGGAATAGTTAAATTTTCAGTGAAAAAAATTTTTTTTTTATAATAAAAGAAAAAATAAATGTTCAACTGAAGCGATGAATTTTTAACGGAAATTATTATTAATTAAAAAAATTAGTTTTTAAGAAAATAATCTAACTTTCAACCAAGTAATTTCATTTTCAAACAAAAAGACTAATTTTGTACAAAAAAATAAGATTTTTCAGCAAAATATACGAATTTTTAACTAAAAAGGACTAATTTTCAACAAAATAGTTGCATTTTTATCCAAAAAGATTAATTTTCAATCAAGAAGATTGATCAGAAATACAATACTTAAATTTTCAGATAAAAAAATTAAATTTTCACACACAAAAAAAACATCAACCAAAGAGATAAATTTGTAAGTAGAATTATGAATCTTCAAATGGTATAAATGAACTTAAAAAAAAAGATGAGCTTTTAGCAAAAGAAACTTTCAACTAAGTAATTCAAACTTTCAACTAATTAATTTTTTTTCCTCAAAAAGATGAATTTTCAAACAAACAAAAAAATCGTTTTCTAACAAAAAGACGATTTATCAATGAAATACACGAATTTTCAACTAAAAAAGACAAATTGTCAACCTTTTTATTTAAATTCGACTGTATTTGTTTTACATGAAAATCTTCTCTTGGTTGAAATAGCAACTATTATATTATTCAAAGAAAATTGATCTTTTTTATTGGAAATTTAACTATTTTCTTAAATATTTAATTACTTTGTTAAAAATTCAACTATTTTGTGAAAAATGCAATTGGTTTTAGTTGAAGTTAAAAATTTTTTGTTCAAAAATTCTACAATTTGATTGAAATATATGTTTATAAGTGAAAAATTTAACAGAGTATCCAGCGATTCTTAGAAACAAAATTCAAGGTCTTTTCCAGGTTTTCCGGGTCAAAAAATCAATTTTTTCCAGGTTTTTTTTTTTTTTAATCAAATAATGAAATAACTATTTGTTATTATATGTGAAGAAATGAGCCAAACCATTAAAACATTCGAAATATTTTGAAATCTTTTTTAAAAATTTTGAAATCGTTTAAAATATTTGAAATCTGGAGTACTGTACCCTTTTTGAAATCTCTAAAATTCTTCCAATCTTTTGAAATCCCTACAGATTCTTTGTGAAATATTTTTGAAATCTTTTGTCTTCTTTTGAAATCACTGGAATATTTGGAATCTTTTGAAATCTTCAAAAAAAAAATTGAAATCGTTTACAATTTTTGGAATGCTATGAAATCTTTGAATCTGGTGTAACAAATAAATGAAAAATAATAAATCTGTATTTCCCTTGCTGAAATCTTTGAAATTTATTAAATCTTTCGAAATCCTGATGAATTCTTTGAAATAATTGTGAAATCTTTCTGAAATATTTTGTGTCCATTTTAAATCATTGAAAAATTCAAAATCTTTTTTAAATCTTCTAAAAATTTTTGAAAGCTTTATGAAATCTTTGAAATATTTTGTGAAATTTTTCTTTTATCTTTGAAGTGTTTTAAAATGTTTAGAAATCTTGTATTACCGTACCCTTTTTATAATCTTGAAAATTCTTTGAATCTTTTGAACTCTCTATTAATTCTTTGAAATATTTGTGAAATATTTCTGAAATCTTTTGTATTCGTTCGAAATCATGGAAACATTCAAAATATTTTGAAACCTTCCTAAAAAATTGTGAAAGCTTTATGAAATCTTTGAAATATTTGTGAAATCTTTGAAGTGTTTTAAGATCTTTAAAATCTTGTGTACCGTACCCTTTTTGAAATTTTTAAAATTCTTAAAATATTTTGAAATCCCTATGAATTCTTTAAAATAATTGTAGAATCTCTCCGAAATCTTTTGTATTCGTTTGAAATCATTACAATATTTAAAAACTTGGTGAAATATTAGGAAATCTTCCAAAAAATTTTGAAATCGTTAAAAATCTTAAAAATGTTTTGTAATCTTTGATATACCTAGGGAATTTTTGTGAAATCTTTTAAATCTAGTCTACACGCCTTTTTTGAATCCTGTTTAGCTATTTTCTTCAAAAGCCATCTTTTTTTCGAAAATTCAACAGCTTTACTGAAAACTTATCCTTTTTGTTAGAAAAGTTATTGGTTGAAAATTCCAACTGTCTTTTAAACAAAATTTTAGTTAAGAACTTAAATCTTTTTTTTTTTGTAATTCGTTCCCCCATTACTGCGCGTAATTTATGGTTTCCAGAAATAATACAATATGAGACTTAAAACTAATGGAAATTTTTTGCATTCAAGAAAATACATGCTTTGTAGGCTGAAAATTTTATTTTCAAAGTTCCCCGATTTTCCTTGACCATTTTTAAATTTTTCCTAACCATTAACATTCAAATGCCAGCATTTTAATCTCGTAATATTTTTAAAATAGGATCTTTTATAAACGGAATAAAACAATATTTCAGATATAAATTTAAAGTTTTCAAATTTATTTATTGATTAAAAAAAGACTTTACTACCATAAAAGATGACTTTTTCACAGAATACTTGAATTTTTAACAAAGTAATTAAATTTTCAACAAAATAATTGAATTTTCAACCTAAAATGGTAAATTTTCAACAAGTTCATATTTAAGTCAAAAGAGATGAAATTTTATTTAAAAAAATGAATTTAAAAACGAAAAAGACGAATTTTCAACGAATAAAAAATGTTTGAACCTGAAAGAAAAAAAATTATCGCCTAATTGTTGAACCTTCAAGCTAAAAGAAGAATTTTCTGTACAGAAATATAATTTTCAACAAAAAAAATATGAATTTTCAGCAAAAAACTGAATTTTCAACAAATATTTAATTTTTCAACAAAACAGTTAAATTTTCAACCAAACAGATAAACCTTCATTAAAAAAAAAAAAAACAAATTAGCAAGAAGTAGTTCCACTTTTACATATGCAGTTAAATTTTCAATAAAACTTTTTTCAACATAATAGTTCAATTTTTAATCCAAGAGATGAATTTTCAACTGAAAATCTGAATCTTCGAAAAAAAAATGATTTCTAAAAAAAGTGGTTCAACCAAAATTTTAAAATAAAATAGTTGAATCCTCAAGCAAAGAAGATTAATTTTCAATCAAATAGTTGCATTTTTATCCATGAATTATGAAATTTCTACTAGAACAGATGAATTTTCAAATTTGAAAGGCAAATTAAAGAAACAAAAAAATAGTTGAATTTTCATCCAAAAAAGATTTTAGTTTAACTTTTGAACATCAAAATATTAGTTTTAGATAATTAGTAAATTTTCTACAAAATAGTTCAATTTTCAACCAAAAAGGATGAATTTCAACAAAATTGTTGAATTTTCATCCGGGAAAGATGCAATTTCTACTAAAATAGATACATTTTTAAACCAAAAAGACAAATTTTTATCCAAAGAAGATTTCAGATTACTTTTCAATACCAAAATAAGAATTTTAATCAAAAAGTAAGTTTTCTACGAAAATAGTTGAATTTTCACACAAAATTGTTGAATTTGCATCCAAAAAAGATGAAATTTTCACTAAAATAGATAAATTTTTAAACTAAAAAGACAAATTTTCATCCAACGAAGATTTCTGATTACTTTTGAATACCAAAATAAGAATTTTAATCAAAAAGTAAATTTTCTACAAAAATAGTTGAATTTTCACCCAAAAAGGTGAATTTTTGAACAAAGCAGTTGAAATTTTAACCAAAAAAAGATGACTTTTCAACAAAATTGTTCAATTTTTATCCAAGAAAGATGCAATTTCTACTAAAATAGATACATTTTTTAACTAAAAAGACAAATTTTCATCAAAGTAGTTGAATTTTCATCCAAAAAAGATTTCAGATTACCTTCCAATACCAAAATAGGAATTTTAATCAAAAAGTGAATTTTCTACAAAAATAGTTGAATTTTCACACAAAAAGGTGAATTTTCAACAAAATTGTTGAATTTTCCTCTAAGAAAGATGCAATTTCTACACAAATAAATACATTTTTAAAGTAAAAAGGCAAATTTTTATCCAAAGAAGATTTCAGATTACTTTTCAATACCAAAATACGAATTTTAATCGAAAAGTAAATTTTCTACAAAAATAGTTGAATTTTCATCCGAAGAGGTGAATTTTTTAACAAAGCAGTTGAAATTTCAACCACAAGGCATAAATTTTCAACAAAATTGTTGAATTCGCATCCAAAAAAGATGCAATTTCTACTAAAATCGATAAATTTTTAAACTAAAAAGACAAATTTTCATAAAAATAGTTGAATTTTCATCCAAAAAAATATTTCAATTGTCTTTTCCATACTAAAATACGAATTGCAATCAAACATTAATTTTTCTACGAAAATAGTTGATTTTTCACCAAAAAAAAGGTGAATTTTCCACAAAAAGGATGACTTTTTAACAAATGTTGTATTTTCAAAGAAATAATAAAATTTATGACTAAAAAGATAATCTCCAGGAGAAAGCAACAAAAAAAGAAATATAGATACGAGGCAATTAAATTTATTATTAATTAATTTTGAAAGACCTTTTGCAAGATTTTTTTTTTAATCTGACTTTTCCCTGAACAAAAAAATTCCCTGACTTTTTTCAAAAATTGTTGTTGGCTAGGTCACTAATGTAATGTAATCCTTAAAAAACTATTTAGATCTTTAAAATATTTGCACAGTTAATAAAAAAGGGTCAAATACTATCAATAGTGGCGTGATTCCAAGGCCTGATATTGGTATTTTATTGATATTTATTATTTCACCAAAGGTTTACTTTACCTTCCTTAGGAATTTCGCTTTCCTTCTTTTTTTTCTCGACTTCACTCTCGGCCGATTCACTATCGCTTTCGCTGGAACTATCACTGTCGGAAGAATCTTCACTGCTGCTACTATCTTCACTGCTACTAGAACTGGAATTATTTGTTTCGGTTGTACTCGTTTGGGTCGTTGTACTTTCCTGAGAACCTCTTCGACTCAAAGTTGCATTTCCCTTTTTCAAAACCTTCTTTTTCTCGACTGCCTTTTCCTTTGATTGATTATCCTATATGAAAAAAAAAAGTTTTAGTGAACTTTTCTTCACAGTCATTGAAATTAAAAATTTCAGCTCTAATGAAAATTAAAGAACTTGAAGTGGAACTTTCTGAATTTAAACGTTTAAAATTGAAGCCTAAAAAATTTTTGTATCAGAAATTTTTAATTCAAATACTCAATAATTTACATGTTTAAAATGGAATCTTTTAACACATTTCAAGTGAACAATTTTAAATTAAATGCCGTTAAACTGCACAACATTTAATTTTTATCTTTGATGAATTGAACAGTTCAAAGTGTTCTGGTGAAATAATAGAAATCCACGCATCATTTTCAAGCTTTAAATTGAAGAAACAATTTTAAATTAAAAACATAAAAAATTGAACGATTTCAATTTTTATTCAAATAAAACATTTTTTAAATTAGAAGTAAATTCATTTTAATTCCAAGACGACAAATTAAAATTCTGAATAACATAAGACTAAATTTAGTGACACGATTAAAAATTGCCGACACTATAAAATATTATACACTATAAATTGTCGACACAGGAAAATTTCCGAATCTAAACAATTTAAAAATTTTTTGATAATAGATAAATAATAAAATAAAATTAATTTATTATTTCAATTTTATTATTTAACCATTTCTGAAGAGTTTAGATTCGGAAATCTGATAATTCGTGAATTTATCTATGGCCGGCAATTTTATTTCAGAAATTTTCTAATTCAGGAATTTTAAATTGTCGGCAACTGTAGGCAATATTTTCTTTTTCAGGATTTTCTTTCGGAATTTTTCAATCACCCCTGAAAATTCATCTCTTTTGGTAGAAATTGCATATTTTTTGTTAAAAATACAACACTCTAGACGAAAATTAACACGTTTTGATAAACAATTCCAATTTTTTGTTGACAGTTTAACTAATTTGTTAAAAAATTCATTTTTCTGATTGAAGATTAATCATTATAGCTGACATTTCGTTTCTTTATTGCAAATTAAATTTTTTCAAATGAAAATTTAACCACTTCATTTTCGATTGAAAATTTATCTGTTTTCAAATTTAAATTTTTCTTGGTTCAAATATCAACTATTAAATTTTTCAGTGTCAATTAATCTTTTTTATTTGAAAATTAAACTATTTGGTTGGAAATTCATTTAATTGTTTGAAAATTCGTTTTTTTCTAGGTTGAAAATTCAATTTTTAACTGGAAATTAACCTATTCCACTTTAGGTTTAACATTTATCTTTTTTAGTTGAAAATTCAACTATTTGGTTGAAAGTTCATGTATTTGGCTAAAATTCGTCTTTTTTATTTGAAAATTTATATGCAAATTGTTTGTTGAAAACTCAACTATTTTGCTCATAATTCGTTCTTTTTGTATGAATTCAACTGTTTTTTATTTCAAATTAAAATCATTCTTGGTCGAAATATCAACTATTAAATTTCTCTTGAAAATTGATCTTTTTTAGTTGATAATTAAACTATTTGATTGGAAATTCATTTCTTTTAAGGAAAATTCGTTTTTTTCCTGGGTTAGAATTACATTTTTTTTTACTAAAAATTTAAAAATTCTTTCGGGTTCGAAAATTCATCTGCTTTGTTAGAAATTGATCTTTTTGTTAACAATGCAACTTGTTTGTTAAGAATTCGACTATTTTGTTGAGGATTCAACTATTTTGTTGGAAATTTTTAGTTTTTGTTTGAATTCAACTTTTTTAAATTTAAAATTAAAATCTTGCTTGGTTGAAATATCAACATTTTTTACTGACAATTAATCTTTTTTGTTTGAAAAAATATTTCTTTGGTTGAAAGTTTATATACTTTGTTGATAATTAATTCTTTTGGTTTAAAATTAATTTTTTCAACAGCAAATTTAGCTAGTACATTTTTTTTAAATTGATTTTTATTAAGTTAAGAATTAAACTGTTTGGTTGAAAATTCATTTTCTTGATCGAAAATCCGTTTTTTTCAAGATTGGATTTTTTTTAAATTAAAATTTATCTATTCAATTTTTGGTTGAAAAAATATATTTTTAGTTCAAAATTCAACTTTGTTTGTCGAGAATTCAACTAATTGGTTGAAAATTCATCGTTTTTGGTCAAATCTGACTGTTTTTTATTTGAAATTAAAATCTTTTTTCTTTTAAATAACAACTATTACATTTCTTGTCGAAAATTCATTATCTTGTTAAATAAATTAATGTTCAGTTTGTAATACTAAAACTACAGTTCAGCTTTAAAAATCATTAATTAATTTATATTTACAGTTGTTGCAGATTGATTTTTTCAACTGAAAATTTAAATATCCCATTTTTCGTTGGAAATTGATTTTTTTCAATTGAAAATTCAACTCTCTAATTGAAAATTCATGTATTTGATTGAAAATTTGTCTTTTTAGTTTCAAAATTTATCTGCTTTCATAGAAATTGGTTTACTTTGTTAAAAATGAAACTTGATTCAACTATTTTGTTGAAAATTCATCTTTTTTTTGTAGAATCCAATTGTTTTTTATTTAAAATTAAAATCTTTTTTGGTTGAAATATCAAATATTAAATTTGTTGTTGAAAAAATATTAATTTTTTTTTAACTGAAAATTTAGCTATTCCATTTTTCGTTGAAAATTTATATTTTTTACGTTAAGAATTGATTCTTTTTACGTTGAAAATTAAACTACTTTGTTGGAAATTCAATTTTTTTTTTTTTTTTTTTTTTTTTTAAATTCGTTTTTTGCGGGGTTGGAAATTAACTCTTTTCAGCTGAAAATATAACTACTCGATTTTCGGTTGAAAATTGATATTTTTAGTGGAAAATTCTACAATTTTGTCAAAAGTTCATGTACTTAGTTAGAAATTCGTTTGAAAATTAATCTTTTTTGGTAAAAATTGATTTTTTTTATTGTTAAAAATCCAACTTCTTTGTTGAGGATTTAACAATTTTATTCAAAATTAATCTTTTTTGGTAGAATCCAACTGTTCTTTATTTAAAATTGAAATCTTTTTTCGTTGAAATATCAACTATTACACTTTTTATTGAAAATTCATTTCTGGTTGAAAATTTAACAATTTTAACTTTTCCACTTTGAACGTTATTTGTTTAATTTTGAACATATTGTGACATAAATAATTGTTCAATTTTTAATACTAAAACTAAGTTCAACTTTAAAAATCAT